>CM066964.1:5270478-5295420 GCA_033971965.1 Cucurbita ficifolia | reverse complement strand
ACAAGATGGTGTCGTGCCCTTCGATCTCGATGATGGAGCCGTAGCCGAACTTCACCGTCCTTCTAATCCCTGAGTCGAACTCGAAGAACGCAGATCTGGCCTCGATCAAAGGGACGGATAAACCTAGGGCTCAACTTCCCCTTTTTACCATACTTGAGCACCCCTCTCATGGGGTGCTACCTTTAGGAATATATGGTCTCCTACCTCGAATTCCATGTCTTTGCGCCTTTGGTCTGCATAGCTTTTCTCTTCGCTCTGTGCGGTTTGTATCGTAGCTTTGATCTTCTGGATTGCAGCATTGGTAATTTGCACCAGCTCTGGTCCAATAGTTGTCGTTTTCCCCTTCTTCCAAAAGATAGGGGATCGGCATTTTCGTCCATAGAGAACCTCATATGGGGCCAATTGTATGGTGGCTTGGTAATTATTATTATAAGAAAATTTCATAAGGTGTAGGTACTTATCCCAGCTTCCTGCAAAATCTATCACACATACCCTCAACATGTCTTCCAATATTTGGTTGAGAATTTTTGGATGACCATCTGTTTATGGGTGGAAGGAACTGCGTACCAGTTCCTTTTGGAGAATTTTCCAGAAGCGAGATTTAAATTTGGCATCTCGGTCTAATACTATTGACACGGGAACACCGTTTAGAAGTACTATTTGCTCCATACAGAGTTGGGCCAAGTTATCTACCGAGTAAGTAGTTTTTCTCAAGATGAAATGAGTGGACTTGGTTAATCGATTAACGATAACCCATATGACAGTGAAGCCTTTCTTGGTCCTAGGTAATCATACGATGAAATCCATGGGGATGTCCTCCCACTTCCATTAGAGAATACTTACGGGTTGTAGGGTACCTGACGGGTGTTGTCTTGGTGCTTTGATTTTTTGGCAGGTCAAGCATCGCTCACGTACTCTGCTATGTCTCGTTTCATTCTTTGCCACCAGTAGTAGGACCTCAAGTCTTGGTACATTTCGGTGCTTCCAGGGTGGTTTGCAAATGGTGAGTCGTAAGCTTCTATGAGTAACTCCTTTATTAGTCCTTTATCTTTTGGCATGCATAACCGGCCTGTCCACAAGAGGCCTTTATTAGTAGACATGGAGAATCATTCAAGACAGTCAACTTCTGATTGCAGCAAGATTTTGCTAAGGTAAGGGTCCTTTTCCCGAGTATCAATTATACATCTTTTTAGCAGGTTGGACCATTAGTTATCTCAGTCTTGCTGTTAAGCCCTTAACCAAGACCTTGATACCGGCCCCAATCATTTCCTCTTGGAGCTTTCTTTGTCCTGTGATTAATGCTTAGGATTGGGCCATCTTTCGGTTTAAGGCATTAGCTACAACATTGGACTTTCTAGGATGGTACAAGAATTCTATGTCATAGTCTTTTACAAGTTCCAACCACCTCCTTTGTCTCATGTTGAGCTCCTTTTGTGTGAACAGGTACTTTAGGCTCTTTGAATCTGTATACACCTATATCTTTTCTTCATATACATAGTGCTACCACATCTTGAGGGCGAATACCATGTCTGCCAACTCAAGGTCATGTGTAGGATAATTGCTCTCATAGTCTTTTTATTGGCGAGAGACATATGCTATCACTCGTCCATTATGCATTAACATGCATCTCAAGCCTCTCCCTGAAGCATCACTGCATATGACGCAGTTTCCTGAGTTGTCTAGTAGTGCGAGAATCGGGGTTGTTACTAACTTGTCCTTGGGTTTCGTGAAGCTTTTCTCGCATGTCGATGTCCGAGTGAAGGTCTTACCCCTTTTGGTGAGTTGGGTTAGAGGTGCTATATCTCTTATAATAGCCCGCCAGTCCTAGGAAGCTTTTAACTTCAGTGACTGTACTTGACTGGGGCAATTTGATTACTGTCTCAACTTTAGTCGAGTCTATGGAAATACCTTCCTTTGTCACGACATATCTGAGGAAGTCCACTTCTTGAAGCAAGAACTCGCACTTAGAAAACTTTGCGTATAACTGGTGGGTTCATAACCTCGTCAATATCATTTTGAGGTGGGTCTCATGTTCGTTCTCGATCTTGGAGTAGACAAGGATATTGTCTATGAAGACAATTACGGATGTGTGAAGGAAGTCCTTGAATACTTGGTTCATCAAGTCCATGAAGGCTGCAGGTGCGTTAGTTAGTCTGAAGGACATCACCGTGAACTTGTAGTGGTCATACCTGCTGATATGATAAGGAATCACTACAAAGGGAGTAAGATTCGGATTACCTTGTCTATCGAATATCTCAAGGCAAGAACATTGTTTGAGATTCGAATCACTCCACAAGCAAGATCGATCATGTCTAGCTTGAATGATTCTTGTTGATCAAATATCTTAAAGCAAGAACACTTGTTTGAGATTCGAATCATTCCACAAGCAAGATTGATCATGTCTAGCTTGAATGATTCTACATGCAACCTAAACTACATAGAATTGCAAAGAATTTAGCCATTGGCTAAAGAAAGCACAAATGCTTCTTTTACTATATTTTCCAAGTCTCCTTACAAATACAACATACGTGGCTTTATATAGCCTCAAAATGAAACTATTAAAGGCATTCCAAGAGTTGTAACATTCATACTTTGTGGCCATAATTAACAATTATGTAATTTTAACCTAAAGTAAATAAAAAGTTCTAAAATATATTAATGAAATAAAATAACTCTAAATTGTAACCTACCTAAAATTTATAACAATGAAACTTCTTCTTCAATGTGGCATGAATTGGAATATCTTTTTGATAATTTCAACAACATTTTCTTCACATCTTCATTGACGTATATTGTATGATTCATGTCTCTTGGTTCATATCACCTGCTTCTGAAGGCCGTCTTAGGTAAGTTTGTTAAGTTCCCTATAGTCTGTGCACAATCACAAGGAACCATTTTTTCTTGATGAAAAAGAGCATTGGGCTTCCCATGGTGATACACTTGGTCTTATGAACCCTTTGTCAAATAATTCATCCAATTGTTCCTTCAGTTCCTTGAATTCAACTGTAGCCATTCTACAAGGGGCCTTGGAGATCAGCCAGGTTCATGGTTCCAACTCGATCCTAAAGTCTATCTCTCTGACTCGGGACCTAAAAGTTCCTACGGGAAGACGTCTTGAGTCCTTTAGTACCTGTACGAGGGATACATCGATGTTGGCTCTATTATTTTTTGTGATGCTGGCTAGGAACGCCCATGCTCCCTGCTTAATTAGCTTTTCCGCCATCATAACTAAAATCAACTTTGGAATGTCTCTAGAACATTCCCCGTTGTACTTGAAACTTTCTCCTAACAGTGGTCCATGACCATCGCTCCAAAGTCCACTCCCTTTCACCTTCGAGCACCACCATAGTTTTGCATCATCCATGAGATGTACTGCGGCAAACGTAACTCTCAGATCCTCTGAGCAAGTTCCTGTAGCCTTCAAGTATTGTTCTACGTCAAAAATAAAGTTTTCTAATTCCTTAGCATCCCGGTACCCATTGAAGGGTATGGGTTCTTGGATTTTTAGTTTGTTAAGCCCAACATGAACTTGGCTAGGGGTGTGGTTCTCTACGGCCTTCCTTGTCAAACTCACCCGGGTGCTCAACTTAGCCATGATGGCGTTCAACAAGAAAGACCTCGAAAACGAGCGGATTATCAAATTAACCATTTGAATCACCTCAACCCCAGTTGTTGAAATTGAACCAAATATCTATAACATAACACTAACAAAGGTATGAAGTTCATAAAAGTCTTTTTAATCTAAGATACTATTGAACTTGACCATTATAGTGCCTCTCAAATGTAGGGGTGAAAGCTAGATATCCTAACCGCTAGACGACAATGGATTTTGGTGTTGTTATCAAAGAGACTTTTGTCCGATAGCTGAAGAGTTTTAGCATGATATTTTAGGTAATGTCTAACTCTTCGATACGTCTTTCTATGTGTGTGATAGAGCTCTCAGATCTACCGCCACGTTTTGAGCAATTCGATCGTGTGGTTCTTTCTTCTAAGGAGTCAACATCAAACGTCATGTCTTTGATTGGCAACCCATCTAAGGGAGTGTCGATTGCTTCGATTCCATCAATAGTCTTCCCATGAATTTATGGTGCATGACCCATTTTTTATACCTTTCACCTTGGAGCGCCACCATAGTTTTGCATCGTCCATGTGATGCATTGTGGCCAACGTAATTCTCAAGTCCTCTAAGCAAGTTTCAATAGCCTTCAAGTATTGTTCTACATCAAAAATAAAGTTTTCTAATTCCTTAGCATCCCGGTACCTATTGCAGGGTACGGGTTCTTGGATTTTTAGTTTGCTAAGCCCATCATGAGCTTGGCTTGGGGTGTTGTTCTCTACGACCTTCCTTGTCAAACTCACTCAAGTGCTCAACTTAGCCATGATGGCGTTCAACAAGAGAGACCACGAAAACGACCGGATTATCAAATTAACCATTTGAATCACCTCAACCCTACTTGTTTAAATTGAACCAAATATCTATAACATAACACTAACAAAGGTATGAAGTTCATAAAAGTCTTTTTAATCCAAGATACTATTGAACTTGACTATTATAGTGCCTCTCAAATGTAGGGGTGAAACCGAGATATCCTAACTGGTAGACCACAATGGCTTTTTGGTGTAGATATGAAGGAGACTTTTGTCCGATCGCTGAAGAGTTTTAGCATGATCTTTTAAGTGATGTCAAACTCTTCGACATGTCCTTCCATGTGTGTGATAGAGTGCTCAAAGCCAGCCCAACGTTTCGAGCTGTTCGATAATGTGGCTCTTTCTTTAAAAGAGTCAATATCAAACGTCAGTTCTTTGATTGGCAACCCATCCAAGGGAGCGTCGATTGCATTGATTCCATCAACTGTCTTCCCATGAGTTTATGGTGCATGACTTATTTTTTATACCAATCTCCTTCGAGTGCCAAAATAGTTTGCATCGTCCATGAGATGCATTGGCCTACGTAACTCTCAGGTCTTCTGAGAAAGTTCCTTTAGCCTTCAAGTATTGTTCTACGTTAAAAATAAAGTTCCCTAATTCCTTAGCATCCTGGTTCCCATTGAAGGGTTTGGGTTCTTGGATTTTTGGTTTGTTAAGCCCAACATGAGATTGGCTTTGGGTGTGGTTCTCTACGGCCCTCCTTGTCGAGCTCACTCGGTGATCATCTCAGCCATGATTGCATTCAACAACAGAGACTTCAAAAACGACCGGATTATCGCATTAACCATTTGAATAACCTCAACCCCACTTGTTGAAATTGAACCAAATATCTATAACATAACACTAATAAAGATACTGAGTTCATAAGTCTTTTTAATCTAAAATACTATTAAACTTGACCATTATAGTGCCTCTCAAACGTAGGAAAAGTTTAAATATAATTCGTGACAAAAGATGAAACTATACAATAAAAGAAATAAGAAAATAAAATTCCATTACCGGGAATCAGACCCGGGTCAACTAGGTGAAAGCCAGATATCCTAACAGCTGGACGACAATGGATTTTTGGTGTAGTTGTCCTGGACTGTATGGTACGATCGCTGAAGAGTTTTAGCATGATATTTTGGGTAATGTCTAACTCTTCGAGACGTCCTCCCATGTGTGTGATAGAGCTCTCAGAGCTACCACCACGTTACGAGCTCTTCGATCGTGTGGCTATTTCTTCTAAGGAGTCAACATCAAACGTCAGGTCTTTAATTGGTAACCCATCCAGGGGAGTTTCGATTGCATCGATTCCATCAACGGTCTTTCCATGAGTTTATTATGGTGCATGACCCAATTTTTATACCATTCATCTTAGAGAACCACAATAGTTTTGCATCGTCCATGAGATGCACTGCGGCCAATGTAACTCTCAGGTACTCTAAGCTTCCATGTGTGTGATAGAGCTCTCAGAGCTAGTTAACCTTAAACTCCAGGTCTTTGATTGACAAACATCCAGGGGTGCGTCGATTGCATCGATTCCATCAATGGTCGTCCCATGAGTTTATGGTTCATGACCCATTTTTTGTATCATTCACCTTCGAGCACCACCATAGTTTTGCATCGTCCATAAGATGGCATTGCGGCCAACGTAACTCTTAGGTCCTCTTAGCAATATCTATATATAACATAATACTAATATCTATATAGCATAACACTAACAAAGGTACAAAGTTCATAAAGTCTTTATCAATATAGTGCCTCTCAAACGTAGGTAAAGTTTGAATTGAACCCAAGTCTCCAAGGTAAAAGCCAAATATCATCGTTGGACGACAATTGATTTTTTGTGTAGTTGTCCTAGAGTCTTTTGTCAGATCATTCAGTATGGTCTTTTGTGTAATGTCTAACACTTCGACACGTCCTTCCATGTGTGTGATAGAGCAATCAGAGCTACCTCCACGTTTCGAGTTGTTCGATCGTGTTGCTCTTTCTTCTAAGGAGTCAACCTCAAACGTCAGGTCTTTGATTGGCAATCCATCTAGGGGAGTGTCAATTGCATCGATTCCATCAACGGTCTTCCCATTATTTTATGGTACATGACCCATTTTTTATATCATTCACCTTTGAACACCACTATAGGTTTGCATCGTGCATGAGATGCATTGTGGCTAATGTAACTCCCAAGTCCTCTGAGCAAGTTCCTGTAGCCTTCAAGTATAATAGAAAAACATATTAATGTATTTGATAAATACTAAAATAATTGATGTAGATTAGAAATATTAAATAAAAAAATATATATTTGAAAATTTAATGAGATTCATATTAATTAAACATATATTACGATATTCTATAATATTTAAATGTGATTTAAATAAGATATTATATTCTAATGTATTAGGTATTCAAATATATCATTTGACAAAAATTATCACAAGTTCACCGTACAAGTTCACCGTACATAGAATGCTTGGATTGAGCCAAAAAAACATCAAACACTAAATACTCTCGGAAAAATTAGCTCTACTTTGAAGGACTTTATAAAAGAGATTCAATACTTATAAATACTTATAAGATCTAGAGAAAGCACAATAAAAACCTAGAGAACTTTCTCCATATTTCTTCAATATAAGTTTGTTCAACTTTCTCCATATTTCTTCAATATAAGTTTGTTTTGTGATAAGTTAGATTATAAACTTTCAAAAGCTCATATGTGCATAAATGAAATTTGTTTGGTAACTTCCTCTATGTTATATTAGGTACGCTATTTTTAAATGAATTGTTCCTTTTCAAAATTTCGAAAAAAAAAGTTTAGAAATAAAGTTTTAAAGAAAAATATAAATTTTATATTTACAAATATTGTCCTTACATACAGTATAAATAGTCTTCAAATGAAAATCAAACCGTTATAAAAACATTAAAAAACAACAACATTCCAACGAAGGTCTATTCACAGGAATCTTCAGGATTATGTAAAAAAAGAAATAGGTGATAAATCTTCAACATTCCAACAAAGGTCTATTCCCACTTAGCTGGTGTGGTCACAAGAGATCAAATGGAGTCATCCACTCCCCTGATGCAATTCTCCTCTATGTTGCGACCTCCGGTTGCAATTCAATCGAGGCCTTCTACGTCTACTCCTTCAACGGGATCTTCTATCCCCATGACTTACTCTGATGCGGTCGTTTCGAATCAGTTTGTATCGAAGCCATAAATAAAAAATCATTTTGAAAAACATTCTTAAATTCAAGAATTTTCAGTTAAACACAAATATGATGATCCCAATGCCACCGAGATCATCAAAAAGGCATATCCATCTAGTTTATTTTTCATACCTAAAACAACTCAAAAACCCGAAGATATTACAATTTTATCTTTGTAGACAACTCAAACCCATAGATATTACAATTTTTCATAATACTTATGTTAGTATATCTTTTTCAAACCCATTTTCCTCTTGCAATGCTTTTTGCAAACAAATATTAAAAATATTAAAAATCAAATGGTTTGAACAAAATATTTACATGGAAAACAGCCATTTACTAAAGAAGACCCTGAGCTCATTGCTTCAAGCAACAAGCGCACTGCTTCAAGCAGCAAGCGTCTATTTTTGGGGTCCTTTCGTTTGAATGTTATAGGAGAGAGTCGATTGAACAACTATCTATCTCAATAATTGATTGAAAGAGGGTTAGGACTCAACCTACAATATAATCATTATGAGCGGGTACGTTTCAACCAATTAAACTATAAGCCTCTACGGATCTCTACATGCAATTCGCTCACTTCGAAAAGCTGACGGAAAGAGGAGATCAGTTATTTCCAAATGCTTCTTTCGGAAAAGCACGGGAAAGGCCTATAAAATCAATTGTACAAGTAAATAGAGTTGTAGATTAGTAAGAAAGTAGAGGAGCCATTTAAAACAAATAAACATTTTTTCTCATCCATTTGTAATTCATTAAGAATAAACATTGTAGGTTAAAAGAGAAATATTCTTTTTTTTCTTAAACAAAAGTCTTATTAGATACTTTTAAATTTTAATAGATTCAATTAGGGGCTAAACTTGTAAGTCAACTTAATTCATAAAATTTATGATTTTTTTTTTTATTATAAAAAATTTAATTAAGTTAGTCCGTTCAATCTAGTAGTCCCAAGAATTGAACCAAACAAATTAGTTAATAACATGAATGAGTGGAACCATACAACAATATATAAAAATTAACTATAAAAAAAAATATAAAATTATTATTTCTTATTCATGTCTCGAAATGCCTGTATTCTCCAAGTGTTCCAATCAATACTGGAGGGTTACTTTTGCAACCACTCTAAAAACTCAAGATCACACCGAGCTAGATAAAACAATTTAGAACTTTTAATTCAAGGACTTGGATTTGACATTTGATAGGACCTCTTTCTTATCCCATGATTGCTTTAGTTTTAAAAGTTAATATTAATTTGTCGAACATGAACATGAAAACCATCCCAAAACAAATTTGATCAAGTGGTTCTATGGTGTAGTGATTAGTACTTTGGACTTTGAATCCAATGACTTGAGTTCAACTCTCAGTAGGTCCTTTAAGCAATCCAAAGATAGTTTGACAAGTTTTAAAAGATCATTTCACTAGAAGTTTTTTTTGTGTGTTCAAAGATCATTTCACTAGAAGACAACAAAATACGTGGAGTTATGGAATAAGGGGAATCGAAGAATTTTCATTACGAGTGAGTTTTAGGAAAGATAGGTCCCTACCATGCTACCAAAGATACACCCATTTAGGTCTCTACCATGCTACCAAAGATACACCCATTTCTACGTAAATTGTGCCTCAGACTTCAGAGCTTGGAGAAGGAAATTGGATGTCCATATATAAATATTTCCTTCCAAAACTCATCCATTAGCTTGAGGTGAAGGAGAATAATAGAGTTAATGAAGGAACAGGGGGCTTGATAGGGTCTCCCCCATCCAATAAACTTGGAATGGGTTTTCTCTGGCCAAGAAAACGACTTTTCAGCCAACTTTGATGGCAAATATTTAGGGTTGGTCCACAAGAGACTCTGAAGATTACTTCTTCATTGAAATTCCATATATAAGATCAAGGAAGGAATTAGAGAAAAAACTCACTTCACAAGGCGGTGGAAGCTTCTATGGGGCCACAAAAGTCCCATCTTCCTCCCCTATTGGAGGAAGAAGATGATGACGTGGTCAATTCAATTAAACCGGCCGTGACACCCCTAAAAAAAAATCTCACATTTTGGCTTAATTGAACCTATTCTGGACCAATTCTCATGAAAGCAGACTGGGTCACAGGGAATACATGAAGCCCTTTACAAAGGTATTAGACTATATCACAAGGGACACATGAAACCTCGAACATAGCTATGTTGTGAAGAACACATTAAACTTTAAACATAGATATGAATCGAGTTATTCATCTACCATAGGTCCCCACAGGTTTCCCTGTAGAGTGTCTAAACGAAAAGAAATAAGAATAATTACCAAGAACCAAGAACTAAGTACGAAGAACAAAGAACAAGGAATCGAGAACAAAAATTCAAGAACTAAGAACTTAAGAATTCAGAACCTTAGAACAAAGGTCCTTATAAAAAAATAAGAAGGTAAGAACTTAGAACCTGTTCCAAAGTCTTCCATATAGAACCGGTACTTAGATCTCATGATAACTATTTTTAATGTTTCAAAATGATTTTTTTTTAATCATTCTCTTATTTTGTAATATGAACATATAAACTCTATTTTGAATATAATGTACATTATATTTTAAATCATTCTTTTTTATTTTGAGAATTTTTTTCTGTGTTTTCAACCTCTTTTAAGTCGTGATCCGTGCTTCGAGAACTCATAGAAATCGGGTCATGACTTCATAAAAAAATAATTTTTTAGTATGAATATTAATGTAAGTTGCATTCGTATAAGGACAAAACTATTAGTACCAAAAATATTTATGAACATTCAAAACTAGTACCCTTAAAATTTTAAAATAACGTTCTTAATATTAGTATATGATGAATACAGTTGATCATACTTCATAAATCATCTCCCTTTTACGTTTCCTCTCACTTCTCTTCTTCAACCTATGCCCAACAATA
Source organism: Cucurbita ficifolia (assembly GCA_033971965.1). NCBI lineage: Eukaryota > Viridiplantae > Streptophyta > Magnoliopsida > Cucurbitales > Cucurbitaceae > Cucurbita > Cucurbita ficifolia. Next base: position 5,284,914 of record CM066964.1, on the reverse strand, counting down.
CTTTATCTCCTTGGTTTTTCCTTTCACTTTTTAAATACATGTAACAACAGAAAAAATAAAAATAAAAATAAAATAAAAATTATAACAATAACAATAATAATAATAACTAAATAAATAAATTATAATAATAACTTAAAATAAATAAATAAAACAAAATCAGTTAAATAATGAAAGAAAGAGTGAACCTTCGAATTCCCTATGAGATCTCAACCATCTTCTCAGACTGCACTTACCACAGCAGATTTATAGGAGATGGTGTAAAATTTATTTAGAGAGATTTGCCGATAAGTTATATATCAGATCTCCTCTCCTTTTAATCAATTATTTAGTTTTATTTAGCAGTTTACAAGATTTGTCTTGATAATAACAGAAAAAAAGAGTAAAATTGAATGAATTGGCGTTTTAGAAAGATACATCGGGATCAATAGAAAAAAAAAGTAAAATTGATTAAATTGGCCAAAATTAATTGCTAAGCTAATTAAAAAAATGTAACAAATAGAGAAAGAAGATTAGGAACGGAAGTAAAAGAAAAAAAAATAAAGGGAACATAGACAGACAAAAGCAAGATTTGAAAAGTGTTAAACAATTTTAAATTGTTTTTACATAAATAATATTATAACAAATATATATAAACATTTTAAATTTTTTTTACACAAATAATATTATAACAAATATTCAAGACTTTACTCATGCCATATTTGCATGAAATCTAACTCAATATAGAGAATTGAACTTGAAATTGATGTGTTCACATAGGTGGACTTGGATGCAAAGGACAAAATCGAATTTTCATTAATAACAAATCGGTGACACCAGCCTAAGCTAATTAGTAAGTGATTTTACTATCAACATGGTTATATTTGATGTGTGAATTATTTGTGAATCGTTATGCTTATGATATGTTAAATACTTACGATACGATGTATTCAATGATATGTTTGAGATAGGATACGAGAATGATGCACTAAACGTAATGTAACGATAAGAGTAAGATATGTTCATGAAACGTTAAGGTTAGGCTACGTATCGAAGTGTTATGGATATGAGAGATTTAATAAAACGATATGGTCACGATCGATTGATAAGAGTTCTATATTGTGTGTCCTCTTGAATTTTTTTTAAGAATTTTTTTTAAGAATCGTGTTAGTGAGAACAAAACATGTTGAAAGGATTTGAGTTCGTCTATAGTGATAGTTTTCAATCTTAGAAGCGAGAGATAAGTAACATAATCATGTCATAGTGAAATTATATATATATATAAAAATAAATAAAGAAAAAGAAAGAAATTAAAAAAAATTTAATTTATGCATTTCTATAATTAAAATAGTTTAATGTGTATTTCACTATCAAAATTTATTTAAAGACGAATGTTTGAACAAATATGGGATGTAAGGATTAGTTTATGCATTTCTTTTTTTTTTTTATAATCATATATAAATTTTTACAAAAACAAAATATTACGATTAATTTTATTAATAAAACATGAAAAATTTAAATCACCAAAATAAATTAAAAAAACATTAAAAAACATATTAAAATTAATTTAATGAAATTAAAAAATAACCCCTTAATACAATTAAAACAAAAATATATATTTTATTTAAAACTTAAAAATATACTAACTAAGTATTAGTAACACTAGTCTCTATTGTTTGACTTAAACAATACAATTATTCATTAACAAAGTCGGTCTTACAAAGTCTCTTGAAATTATTTACCAAAGGTGTTCAAATGAGCGGTGTGGAAGAGTTTCCTTTAGATGCTCTAGTACCAATTAAGGATGTCAATGTCCTTGTAGTGCAAAATGCAGGAAGATTGGTAGTTGAAAAGAATAACGAGAATTGTGGATATCATTTCATTTACAAGCGTGTGGTGAAATGGTCTGGTCGGTAAGACTAGAGAAAGTCGTCCTCGCAAAATTTATATTATTGTGATAGAAGTTATAAATAATGATGGTATTCCTTGGTCTTTTATTGCAAAGGGGAAGAACTTCCTTTTTTGTGCATGTGATATATCCACTGCCACCCGCTTATAAGCTCTTATCTTTGAAGAAGTTCTCGAGTTCCCTACCCCCAAGTAGCAGTACAACTGCTAGAATGTTATTTCTACTTATTATAAGCCCTCTCTCTCTCTCGATATATATATGTGTGTTTGTGGGGATATTACTCTCTTTTATCTATGAAAAATGGTATAGCCATAATGATATTATGCGTATCTTTTCTATCCCTCACTTCCTTATTGCTACATAAACCGTGTAACATGAAGATTATAAGTAAAAGTGTACAACTAATTTGTTATTAAATACTTTTTGAACATAAAAGTGCTTATAATTCAGTTTACCTTTGTTACCAACAATAATTATCAAACGAAATATAATTTTGTTCAAGTAAGGTCGCTTCTCATTCCGTGGATTATATCATAAAACAAAATCGAGCAGGAAGGGTTAATGATAAAATGATAATAAGTAAGTCACTCACCGACTAGAACTTGACTTCATGACTAGAACTTTGACCTTATCGCCCACTACAAGTAAGTCACTCACCGAGGTAACCCGATCACTGGTGATGTTTGAAACATGGAGGAACCCGCTAAGGAACATTCAGATGGATGTATCAACAATTTTCGAAAACTAAAGATAATAAGAACAACATAATATAAAAATTTTCTTGCCATGTTATAGTTAATGAATATGGTATGCATAATATAAAAAATGCACGATAGGAGACCAATACAATAGCTATGGTCGTCCATACTGTCCCTTTGTCCAATTATGTTAAGCAAATGTTTTAGCAAGCGAAGAGTTTTTAGTAAGATTACTATTGCAAAGAGCTCGGTTTAAGGCAAAGAGGTCTCTGATGTGAAAGACGCACCAATTTGAAGAGATTTGAGTAACCATGAATAAGACACATGATATAGCTTGTAAATGAAACAATTTTCATGAATCTTGTTATTCTCTTCCACTGCAAACATTCCAGGCTCTTGCACTTTTTTGTCATTGACATCCTTAATTGAAATTTGAATAGAAGGAAACACTTCTCCACAACTCATTTTGGAACACCTTTGATAAATAGTTTCAACAGATTTACTTTGCTTATAAATACTTTAGAATTCAATATTTATAGTTGTAGTTGAACGCTACTTAAATTGATGAAGTAAAATCTTAGGACGGAGGCTAACAAATCGTTTTTCCATTAGAAGATACCTTGGAATTAAATTTATAGTTGGGATAGAGGCATTGTTTTAGTCAAACCCAGTATACTTTTTAGTTTTAAAATAAATTGATTTTTTAGTTTTAATTCTATTTCGAGTAAATTAATATGTATTTTAATAAAATTAATATTAACTAAATCAACAAAAAAAAAAAAAAAAAATTTTATTTTATTTATTTTTAAATTATAAACTAAATTAATAAAAATATCATTGAACTTTGCACTTTATCTAAAAAATACTCATAAATTTTTCGAAGTTTCAATAATACACTAAATCTTTAAAAAAAAATCTATAGAAACGGTTATTTTTAAAAAAAAAATACTGTTGAATTTTCAAAAAAATCTTCAAAACTATCTTTTAACATTCAAAAGTGTTTAAAAAATATTGTTCAATTTTCAAAAATTTCATTGATACCCAATATTTTTTTAAAAAACTTAAAAAATAATCATACCGTTAGTACCCGGTTTCAAAAATAATAATGAACTTTTAAAAGTAATATTAAAAAAAGAGATAGTCTTGGAGGTCATAGATGGTTTCCATCCATATATTGACCGTAAAAAACTTTTTGATTTTTTTTATAAAAGTGAAGGGTGTTAATGCTATCTCAATACTTTCATGGGTATGTTTTAAATACAGTACTAACTCTAAGATTATTTTTGAACTTTTTAAAAGCAGAAGAGTGTTAAAAACTTTTTAAACACAGTGCTACCATGATGATGTTTAACAAGAGAGTCCTCCACTTGTTGAACTTGAACCTAACATCTATAACATAACTCTAACAAAGGTATAAAGTTCATAAAGTCTGGACCACTAATATATATTAAAATAAAATTCCATTGCTGGGAATCAAACCCGAGTCTCCTAAGTGAAAGCCACATATCCTAACTGCTGGACGACAATGGATATTCCGTGTAGTTGTCTTGGAGACTTTTGTCAGATCGCTGAAAAGTTTTAGCATGGTCTTTTGTGTAATGTCTAACTCTTTGACATGTCCTTCCATGTGCGTGATAGAGCTCTCAGAGCTACCACCACATTCCGAGTTGTTCAATCGTGTTGCTCTTTCTTTTAAGGATTCAACCTCAAATGTAAGGTCTTTGATTGGCAATCCATAGGGGACGTCGATTGCATCGATTCCATCAATGGTCATCCCATGAGTTTATGGTGCATGACCGATTTTTGATATCATTTACCTTCGAGCGCCACCATAGTTTTACATTGTCCATAAGATGCATTGTTGCCAACGTAACTCTCAAGTCCTCTAAGCAAGTTCTAGTAGCCTTCAAGCATTGTTCTATGTCAAATATAAAATTTTCAAATTCTTTGGCATCCCGATTCCCATTGTAGGCATTGGGTTCTTGAATTTTCTGTTTGTTAAGTCCAACATGAGCTTTGCTTGGGGTGTGGTCCTCTACGGGCTGCCTTGTCAAACTCACTCGAGTGCTCATCACAGCCATGATGGCGTTCAATAAGAGAGACCTTGGAAAAAACTGGTAACAATTATACTGGATTATCACATTATACATTTGAATCACGTCAACCCCACTTGTTGAACTTAAACCCACCTCAACCCCACTTGTTGAACTTGAACCTAATATCTATAACTTAACACTAACAAAGGTATAAAGTTCATAATGTCTCGACCTTTATAGTGCTTCTCAAATGTAGGTATAGTTTAAATATAATTCGTGACAAGAGATTAAACTATAAAAAAAAAAATATGAAAATAAAATTTCATTGCCGAGATCGAACCCAGATATCCTAATCCCTAGACAACAATGGATTTTTCATGTAATTATCATGGAGACTTTTGTCAGATCGCTAAAAAGTTTCAGCATGGTCTTTTGTGTAATGTCTAACTCTTCGACATGTCCTTCCATGTGTGTGATAGAGCTCTCAGAGCTACCTCTACATTCCGAATTGTTCAATCGTGTTGCTCTTTCTTCTAAGGATTCAACCTCAAATGTAAGGTCTTTGATTGGCAATCCATAGGGGACGTCGATTGCATCGATTCCATCAACGGTCTTCCCATGAGTTTATGGTGCATGACCCATTTTTAATATCATTCCCTTTCGTTCGACACCATAGTTTTGCATCGTCCATATGATGCATTGCGACCAACGTAACTCTCAGATCTTCTGAGCAAGTTCTTGTAGTTTTCAAGTATTGTTATACATAAAAAATAAAGTTTTCTAATTCCTTGGCATCCCAGTTATCATTGAAGGCTTTGGGTTCTTGGATTTTTATTTAGTTAAGCCCAACATGAGCTTGACTTGGTTTGTGGTTCTCTACGGCCCTCCTTATCAAACTCAATCGAGTGCTCATCTCAGCCATGATAGCGTTCAACAAGAGAGACCTTGGAAACGACCGATAACTGTTCAACTGGATTATCACATTAACCATTTGAATCACCTCAATCCCACTTGTTGCAATTGAACCTAATATCTATAACATAACACTAATAAATGTACAAAGTTCATAACCTCGGGACCATTTTAGTGCCTCTAAAAAATGTTTAAAATTAACTATAAAAATATATATATAATTACTTGTTCTTCTTTATGTCTGGAAATGCCTGTATTCTCCAAGAACTCCAATCAACTTGTACTTCTGCAACCACTCTGAAGACGCTCAAGATCACAACGTGCTAGATAAAACAACTTTAGAATTTTTAATTCAATAATTTGGGTTTGACTTTTGATAGGATCTCTCTTCTTATCTCATGCTCGTTTTAGTTTTAAAAGGAAATATTAATTTGTCGAACATGTCTCAATTGACATAAAACATGAAAACTTTGCCAAAATCAATTTTAACAAGGGGTTCTATGGTGTAGTGGTTAGCACTTTGGACTTTGAATCCAACGACTTTGGGTACAACTCCCGGTAGGACCTTTTAAGCATCGACTTCCTCACATATTAGGGACAAAACCATTAGTACCAAAAAACAATTGATCATACTTCATAAATCATCTCCCTTTTACGTTTCTTCTCCCTCCTCTTCTTCAACCTATGACCCAACGATATTTCATCTCCTTACTTTTTTCATTTTGCTTTTTAAATACTCTTATTTACTCTTCTTAAATATCAAAATCTTAAATAAAAAGGTAAAGCTCTCTCTAAAATGCTCTTCTTTACCGATAATTTCACATAATTTAACATTTTTAAAACCTGTAACTTAAAGAATCCTACTTTGATATATTTGTCATTTCATGTAGTCTTTATAAGTTTGTCGTCGACACTGCCTACGGTCAAGCTTGGTAATGTGAGTTTGTAACTCATCCGTTGGGGTTCTTGGAATGCTTCTCTAGATTATCCTTTCCATGTTGGGAGTTGGCCCATGGGTCTTGCGTGAAGGAACCCTTGGTTTACCGCCCTTAGAGTTGAAGGAAGCATCGTAAGGCTAATTTCACAGAGTAGCATAGCCTTTCGGACAACCATTCTTTTCCATTTTATTTAATTTTTTTTCACAAGGATTCATTTCCAAATGCATGCTAACATCCTCATTGTTAAATGAACGACATGAAACTGGTTTCACATAGTAGCATTGCCTTTCACTCCTATTGGTGAAATGATAATAGGTCGATTCTCCTTGACCCAATTACACGTGTTGGGTTGTTCTTTAATGTTTTCAAAATATTAAGCTACACAATCACTTTTTTTTTTTTTTTTTTTTTTTTTTTTTTCTTTTTTTTTTTTTTTTTTTTGTTAAATTTTTTTATCATAACAATATGCCTAAAACCTTTGATTCAGTTCCAAATGCAAGTAGAACAATGAAATCATATAAGTTACTAACTCATACCTTTCAAAGAAATAAAAAAACCAATAAAATATAGGCCTAATATAGTAGAGTAAAAAAAAATTGTTACCAGATATTGTACAGGTGATTGATGGATGTTGACTTTGACCAATTTTTTTCCTTGTATTTTTTTTCCCTAAGTTTTGAAACTATTTCAGTACTTTTCTCTTGTACACATGCTTATAATTAAGGTTTGTGTATCGGTTGGGTGTTATGATTATAAGTCAATTGAGTTATGTGGAAATCAATTTCGAAGATGAAATTAAAGTATTAATGTTGATGTCATCTTTACTCGAGTTTTGAGATATTGTTATTAATGCGATCTGTAGTTCTCAAGGATCAGAGAAACTAAAGTTTAATGAAATCTAAGATGCAAATCTCAACGATAATATTTGTAAATGAGAAATTGTAGAAACATCGAGCGGTGATCTTAGCATTGAACGAAGGAGAAGAAGTAAATGAAGGGCCTAAACAAACGTGGCAGGTCAAAATCAAAGATCAAAAAAAAAAATCTCCAAATAGAAAAAATGCAACCTATTGAAATTGGAGGGGAAAAAGGCAATTTCAATCCCTATTGCACAAAAAAAAAAACAGAAGAAACATAATCACAAATCCATATATGATAATGATTATGTAAATACGCTCAAATTCTTAGTGTGGTTAGCCCAGTTGAATCCTATATTATTTATTCGTCTCCAAACAAGAAACTATTTAGAATTTTAAATTCTTGAATTTTTGGGAAAGTGCATCTTGCTGACAACAAGACCTTGGAGATTGAAGGAAAAATGGATGTCTGCATATAAACTTCTGCCGAAAATCAGGGAACATTGAAAGATGTTAGACATATTTCTAATCTCAATAAGAATCTGCTATTTGTCAGTCACCTGGACAACAAAGGTTATACAATGGAGTTTTGAAAGAGTTTGTGGAAGACAGTGAAGGGTGCTATGGTGGTAGCACGTGACACAAAACCTAGAACCTTATATACCATTATAGGGTGTATAAACATGGCTGCTGTTGCTTAGAATGCTTCTAGTTCAAGTTCATGTCACAATAGACTTTGCCATATAGTGTTAAAAAATGAAGATGCTGGTTGCAAAAAAAAGCTTTAAAGCCTATGCAATTTGTTGATATAGGTCTTTGTGAGAGCTATGTTATAGGCAAACAGAATGAGTTAGCATCACAAAAGTTGATAGAGAATCAAATAAAAATCAATTGGAATTGGTTCATATAGATATTTGGGGACTATCTTCCAATTCATAATTTGGTGAATTCAAGTTCTAAATTCCGTTTATTGAGGATTTCAGTACGAAGGTATTGGTTTATTTTATGAAACACAAGTCAGATGTATTTGTTACCTTAAGAGATGGAAGCTAAAATGTAAAATCAGACTATTTGAAGATCTAATATTTAAGGTTTGACAATGTAGGGGAATATAATAATCAAGATTCAAACCATTTTGTATAACTTAGAGAATGACAATTCTTAATAAGGGAAGACAAAATAGTATTTTTAAAAGGATAAACAAAACATTGAAAAATTGAGTAACGAGTATGAGGATTCATTCTGAGTTGTGAAAGACATTTCTTTTTTTTGTTTTCGAAGAATTGAAACAAACTTGATGCTAAGGTTGTAAAGTGCTACTTCTTACGTTATGGTTCTGACATGTTTTCATATAGAATTTTCTTTGGTTCAACACGTTTACCAACCATGTGATTCAACAGGTATTCTCAAGGGAGTGCTTTAGGATTAGTACTAATGCTATGTATTGTGTGTGGAAAAGAAAGTAACAGCTAATTGGGAACCACTCTCCTCAAACTCGTCCTAGGGCGAGGGACAACATAAGTACATAAACCATGACTTAACAACAAACTGATCAAGGATCCAGTACTCAGGTTTCAAAACCTCATAACCAAGACCTTCATAACAAAATCAATAATGTTATGACTTATGGTCATGTTTAAAGCAATATGTTTAAAGCAATGTACACTAGCTTTAGCTATACAAGATCAAGAGTTTACAGGTAGGCTTCTTAATGAATATTTTATATTTACTCTAGTTGATATGGAAATCAACCCAAGGGGAGTAAGATTCGGATTATCTTGATCGAATATCTCAAGGCAAGAATCCTTGTTTGAGATTCGAATCACTCCACAAGAAGGATTGATCATGTCGAGCTTGAATGATTCTTCTTGATCAAATATCTCAAGGCAAGAACACTTGATTGAGAATCGAATCACTCCACTTGCAAGATTGATCATGTCGAGCTTGAATGGTTCTACATGCAACCTAAACTATATAGAATTGCATAGAAACTTAACCATTGGCTAAAGAAAAGCACAAATGCTCCTTTTACTATATTTTTCAAGTCTACTTACAAATACAACATGGCTTTATATAGCCTCAAAATGAAACTATTAAAGGCATTCCAAGAGTTGTAACCTTCATCCTTTGACCATAATTAGCCACCATGTAAATGTAACTTTCAAGTAAATAAAAAGCCTTAAAATATATTAATGAAATACAATTACTCTAAATTATTCAAAATTGTAATACACCACAAATTTATAACAATAGAACTTCATTCTTTTTTAATGTGGCATGAATTGAAATATCTGTTGATAATTTCAACAACAATTTCTTCACATCTTCATTAAAGTATATTGTATGATTGTTGTCTCTTGGTTCATATCACTAGTGAACCAACTAGTGCTTTACTTTTTTTTTAGTTAATGATTTGATGTTTGTCAAGGATGGGAGCAATCTAGTGCAGGCGGTCATAAAAGACAGCCTAGGTTCAAGAGTCTTTTGGCTCGACTCCATATTTTGTAAACTTTTTTTTCTTAAAAAAATGTTAAACTTAAAAATTATATTTTGTAATATAAGTATGTATGTTATATGCTTTTTTTAGTCTTCTTTGTTTTTAAAAGCAAAAGTTTTTTCCATATTTTTATCCTTTATGCATCAACCCACATCGTGATTCGTGCTTCAAATAGCTAAAAAATCGAGTCATAATAGATTAGTATCATAGTAAGTTTTAGGTCCCATAGAATTGTCTAGATTAAATATTTAATAATAATTTTAATTATTTCATTTGCAATTTAATATTATCCATGGGGTAAACCATTCAAGGTTATTAATGTAATCTTGAATAGTATGTAGTTGACATGTAGAAGGATAATGTTCAAATAATAACCTAAAAGGTTTATAGTATATCGAAAATGTTGGCTGTCTTATCCGGGTAACACTATTGATACGACTAACTTTGTAATTGTTACAAATGATTTGATCCAAATATTTTATGTGGAAACATATGAATGTTGGTATCATATACAATACGTTTGAATAAGACAAGACTACGAAATTTTTTTTTCTTCTCTTTGCAAATTCGTTAATTAAGAAGATTAGTATTTCACACGAAAATCATATGCGACTTTATCGTAAAATCTTGAGTGAGTTATGAATTTTTCCCTATAGGTTTGTCATTTGACTTGCATGGGCTAAAATTACTTTTGCAACCGATTCAATATGCCTACTAGTGTGGGAATTGACAAAATAGAGAGCTTAAAACATAATTTTTCAAGATAGAATTTACTCCTATAAAATATATGGTAAATAGATTTTGGGACTTAACAATGGGTCATCACCCTCTCAAAGACCTAAGGACTTGGTTGTGATTGGTTCATAAACAATTGTTTATTTGAGAATGAGTGGTAGTAAGAAAGAAATAATTATTGGGGTAAAACAGACTTTTGACCCAATTGTAATTATGAACCGCTCAAGAAGGGACTTGGTTGTAATGATTATATCGATGGACACAACTTGTTCTTCAGTGCATTATCAATAGGAAAGTTACCTATAGTTTACGAATGAAAATTAATTAATTAAAGAGTTTAATTTATTAACTTTGTATTATCAAAACTTATAATATCACGACTCGATTTTTACCTCGAGTTGCGATAAAATGTATTGCACTTGCTTTAGATTTGCTTCCAAACTCCAACTCCTACTTGTCACCGGAAAAATATGAGAAAATAGGACTGAGTACAAAGACTCAGTAAGTAGTCTATAGGCTCTTAATCATATCTTTAGCGTATGCTAAGGTACCATATTATTTTTTATAATGTTCTTGTTCTTGTCATGGTCTAGCCTAAGGACCTCTGTTCTGAATTCAGAGTTTTTAACCTAGAAATCTTCCCATCTTAGGAGGACTTTGAACTTGTATAATGCTACTTTAGGACATGAGTGTATAGTTACATGTTTTGTTTCATTGCCTTAAGGTAGCATATTGATTTTCATCCTGATTACTTTAAAACCTTTAAATCAAGAGCGGTCCTAGAGCTCATCTTTAGTTAGGTAGCACTCTGTTCAAAAGAAAATTAAAGAGTTACAAAAACCTATTGAAAATGTGATTTACTCAAATATTTAAAATTCTTTTTGGACGCAAAACAACATATTATTCATTTACCATTTCAAAAGGTTCATTTAAACAACATATGAAATCCGGATTTTGGGAAATTCAAATTTTCTGAAAGGATAAATATAAAATAACATTTAATGTCCCATTTGGAAAATACAAGTGAAACGTCATGCCATTCGGACTAACAAACCCTCCATCCGAATTTCAGAAAATTATAAAGGATATTTTCAACCCGTTTCAAAGTTCTTCAATAGTTTATATTCATGACGTGTTGATATTTTCTAAAACAATTGATCAACACTTTAAAGATCTCCATACATTCATTTATGTAATCAAAAGAAATTGGCTAGTTGTGTCCACACCGAAAATAAAATTATTTCAAATTCAAATCCTCGATTTAAAATTTATTTGGGCCTTGTAAACCCCATCCAGAGGCCTATTGAGTTTGCCTCAAACTTTCTTGATGAAAGAATCAAGAAAATCCAACTTCAAAAGTTTTGTAGGTTATCTCAATTATGTATCTGATTTCCTTCAAAATATCAAGCCCATTTAAAAACCGTCTTTAACGTCTTCAAAAGAATACAAAGTCTTGATCGGTAAGGCATACCTCTAAAATCCAAAAAATTAAATTATTGGTCAAATAAACTCCCTATTTAAGTCTTATCGGCCCAAAAGCATAGCTTTCAGTGGAATCTGACGCATATGGTATCGGATATGAAGGAATCCTAAAGTTGTCAAAAGATGGCAGAGAATCAATTATCATATTTCATTCGGAAGTCTGGAATTGTACCATAAATTGAACTCTGTATACATAAATATCCACGAAATTTAATTAAACAAACTATTAAAATGGATTCAAGATCATTGAAAAGAGACTTTGAACAATCTTGTCTCAAAAAAAAAAAAATTGAAGCTATTCGCCTCTATGTTGTGACCTCCTGTTACAACTCCATCGAGGCCTTTTGCCTCTATTCCATCAACGGGATCTTCTATTCCTACGACCTACTCTGATGCGGTCGTTCTAAATTAGTTTATACCGAAGTACGAAATAAAAAATTATTTTGAAAAACCTTCTCAAATTGTAGAATTTTCGGTTGAGCTCGAGTATGATGATCACAACGTTATCGAGATCATCAAAAAGGCATATCCATCACGTTTATTTTTCATAGTTGAAAAAACTCAAAACCGGTAGATATTACAATTTTATCTTTGTCGACACCACATCGGTGGAGATTACTCATATCCCAAATCGGGATGGTCCTTAAAAAATAACTTATTCTAAACTAATAATCTTCGAATTCATGGACATGACGTATTGGAATCAAAATCCGTACAATGAGAAGACTCTTTCAAAAACCTTCGTCCCTCAACCTTATTCATATAAATATTACATCAAAACTTTGTACAACGTCATCTTCTGATACCAAGATTATGAGAATTCTTGATTCATTCAATTCTCTTTCAAAATGTTTAAAAAATTAATTATCTAGCTAAAACAATGATGGTCTCATAGAAAAGAAACATTTAAAATATCTGTCCCTACATCTTAAAAAATTATTTTTCCCGTTCACCCGTTCAAATGTGGTTTTGCCATTTATTTCCAATTTCCTTCCATTCCTTCTTGGAATTTCAAGCTCTAAGAAAATGGGTTAATTCAAACAAACATTTTAAATATTAAAAATCAAAGGGTGGGAGATATATATTTACACCAATGCAACAACAAAAGTAGTTTAGGAAATTTTTAGAACTACCATTTACAAGATCGGTCAAAGAGGGAAAAACACTGAATTCTCGACTTAATGTCTAGGTTATTTGCAGATTTAGTTCAAACATCTTGGAAAGCTTATTGATTTTTAAAAGGTTCTCAAAGAGGCCACTTCAATCGGTTCAACATCTTCTCTTTCGATCGAGGAAGATGAAGATACAATATATGACCTCAATGATCGGTTCCTAGATTCATAACCTCCAGATTTGTAACAACCAAGGAAACCGACCACAATTTTTATTAAACTATCAAAAGTAGAAATTGAAATAGAAAACATATCGCTTCACTGCAACTTTAATCAATTAGAAGATCAACACTTTGCTGATTATTTTGATATAATGGACCGAGATCGTCCTTAAACTATGCATCAAAAGACTGAATAGTCGATAAAGTATTTCTATTAAAAAAAAGTCTTGTACAAATATGAGAAGCAAAATAGAAATCAAAATCTATTATTCGGTGAAAGAGTTGTGGTCTCCTCAATGTTGCAGTCCCAGAATCATGCAGAGCATGTGTTTGTTGTGGCTATTTGCAAGTATGGTCCTGGCAATAGGAGGACTTTCGTGGTAAGTCTATTGGTAAACATTGGTACTCGATTATGTGAAAGATGAAAAAATGAGAAAATAATTTTAGAGCATTTATGTAATGACCTTAAATTTTCACTTACCTACCGTCGCTACCTTTATCATCATCTATACTCATATTCAAAATTAAACCTTTAAAATTTCATCATAAAACATAAACTTCCTCTTACAACGCTGTCATGGACTTATGTGTTCAAAAACATCTTTAAAACAACCAAACCAAATACTAAATTAAATAAATAAACTTTATTTAACAATCATGATACGGTGGCCCCACTATTGGGGTCAGAGAATGCAAACGCATGCAACTCATGATCTGGGGACCTTTCATTAAAAGTCATCATATGGGTGGCCTCCAGTCCGACAAAATTGGATGTGTAGTACTTCCCTGCTTAAGACTCACACTTGTGAACATTGGTCCTAGACGGTTCGCACCCTCTTGTTCCCATCATAGTTGAGCTAGCTGACTGTAGCAACGTCTGGAGGTTAGCAGACCCCTGAGTGTCATGCGAGGAATGACCATCATCATCATCATAGTGTACGCATCCATACTCATAATAATAAATGGAGAAGTATCCCAATGTATATGTTGAACACACAAAATCCATGTGATCCCTATAATTTTCATCTTTAAAATATGTTTAGGACACAACCCTATACACCAT
>CM066964.1:5242660-5270378 GCA_033971965.1 Cucurbita ficifolia | reverse complement strand
TTCAATGAATTAGCGAAAATACCTTTACTTATGAATTTTTCTTTTTAATATTTGCGGGGATAGCTTAGTTGTGAGGGCGTTAGACTGAAGATCTGAAGGTCACGTTTAATACACGTTCACCGCACTTGATTCAAGTTGCTTAAGTCGACTAAGTTGCATAACTTGACTATTCTTTCAAAAATTAGTGATTATTTCTTTGTAAAATTTCAATGAATTAGCGGAAATACCTTTACTAATGAATGTTCATTTTTAATGTTAGTGGTGATAACTCAGTTAGGAGTGCGTCAGACTGAAGATATAAAGGTCACGTGAGTTGGGAGAACGTCAGACTGAAGATATGAAGGTCACATATTTGATCCACGTTCACTGCACTTGGTTCAAGTTTCATAAGTCGACTAAGTTGCATAACTTGACTATTCGATCTAAAATTATTTATTATTTCTTTTTAAAATTTCAATTAATTATTGGAAATACCTTTACTTATGAATTTTTATTTTTAATATTAGCGGGGATAGCTCAGTTAGGAGAGCGTCGGACTAAAGATTTAAAGGTCGCTGACACAGCACCTGATTCAGGTTACTTAACCTTACTATTCAATAAAAAATTAGTGATTATTTCTTTTTATATTTTCAATAAATTAGGGAAAATACCTTTACTGATGAATTTTTGTTTTTAATGTTATCGGGGTTCAAGTTGCATAAGTCGATTATGTTTCATAACTTGACTATTCTATCTAAAATTAGTGATTATTTATTTTTAAAATTTCAACGAATTAGCGGAAATACCTTTACTTATGAATTTTTTTTTGTATTACTAGTGGGGATAGTTCAGCTGGGAGAGCGTAAGAATGAAGATCTGAAGGTCAATTGTTTGATCCACGTTCACCGCACTTGGTTCAAGTTGCATAAGTCGATTAAGTTGCATAACTTGACTATTCAATCTAAAATCAGTGATTATTTCTTTTTAAAATTTCAATGAATTAACAGAAATACCTTATGAATTTTCATTTTTAAGATTAGCGGGGTAGTTCAGTTGGGAGAGCGTGCGACTGAAGATTTTTAGGTCACTTGTTCGATCCACATTCATCGCACTTGAATCAAGTT
This sequence comes from Cucurbita ficifolia, assembly GCA_033971965.1. NCBI lineage: Eukaryota > Viridiplantae > Streptophyta > Magnoliopsida > Cucurbitales > Cucurbitaceae > Cucurbita > Cucurbita ficifolia. The sequence continues at coordinate 5,269,275 of CM066964.1, read as the reverse complement.
GCATACGTGGCAAAACCTTACTATTCAATCTAAAATTAGTTATTAGCGGAAATACCTGTACTTATGAATTTTTATTTTTATTATTAGCTTGGATAGCTTAATTGGGAGAGGGTCAGACGGAAGAGTTAAAGGTCATATGTTTGATCCACATTCACTGCACTAGGTTCAAGTTACATCCAAGAGAGGATGACCCTTATCAAGTCCTTCAAAAAAAAATTAATAACAATGCATATAAAATTGATTCCATGTCAAAGGAAGACAAAGTTAAATCCAAGAGAGGATGACCCTTATCAAGTCCTTCAAAAAAAAAAATAATAACAATGCATATAAAATTGATTCCATGTCAAACGAGTGAATATTTGCACGGTTGAAGAGAGAGGATGAAGTTATCAAACTTCATTTAATAACAGACCAAGAAGATTCAAGGCTCGGTTCAACCATCATTTCATGTGTTACAAGCTGATTCGATTAAGGGGATCCGGATTAAATCACGGCCACTAAATTCTTTTGTGGGGGAGACTATGAATAAATTTGTGAGGAATGAGATTGATCTCTCAAGTTAAGAGACTATGATCTTTGTAATTTCTAAGTTTCAGCAAATTTGTGAGGAATGAGATTGATCTCTCAAGTTAAGACGTTCCCCTTAGAAATTCAAGCATCATCTTTGTAATTTCTAAGTTTCATACAATTCTTGTGATAGATGGCATCTGAGTCATTCAATCAACCTCGATAAGTTAGATTGTGGAATGACTCAATTTAGAACAAGGTTTCAAATTTTGCTTCTAGATCTTAGATCTTAGGAAGTAATCTAATTCTAGTTGGGGTTCTTGAAATGACATTTCCATGTTGGGAGTACGCTTGGGCTAGTAGCATTGCCTTTCACTCCTATTGGTAGAAGGATATTTGGTCCATTCTCGTAGACACAATTATACGTGTTGGGTAATTCTCGTAGACACAATTATACGTGTTGGGTAGTTCTAAGTCTGACAACCATTTATTTCCATTTCATTTATCATTTTTTAATGTTTTCAAAATATTAACCTACACAATCACTTGATTTGTTTCCATTTCATTTATCATTTTTTAATGTTTTTCAATTCATTTGTTTCCATTTCATACATTAATTATTATTATTTTTTATTGTTAAAAATTGAAATTATAACCATCTGCCTAAAGCCCTAAACTAACTTTGATTAATTTCCAAAGCATGCCGACAAAGTAGAAAAATGAAACCATGTAAGTTGTAAACTCATACCTTTCAAGGAAACAAATAAATTTTAAAGATATCAATGCAAATCAGAAAATAATGCAACCAAATTTATTTCAAGTATAGAAAATTTCATAAAATGTCTTGATTTTGCAAAACCAAAAAAGAAAGAGCGTAATATAGTAGAGTAAATAAAAGAAATTGTTACCGTGATTGATGGAGGTTGACTTTGAACCATTCTTTTCCTACTATTTTTTTTTTTATTTTTTCTAAGTTTTGAAACTATTTCAAGTACACCTGCCTTAATTTTACCTTTAAGGCCCTTATCAAATTTTTGGAAATTCAAAAAGTAAAAGAGAAAGGTACGAGATTTGTGTATTGTTTGAATGTTATTATAAGTCGAACTTAGTTGAGTGGAAATAAATTTTGAAGATGAAATTAGAGTTTTCATGTTGATGTCATATTTAAGTTTTGAGATATTGTTATTAATGTCTTCAGTAGTTCTTAGGATTTGAGAAACTAAAGTTTGATGAAATCTAAGATGCAATTTTCAATGATAATATTCACAAATGAGAAATTGGAGAATCATCGGTGATCTTAGCATTGATTGAAGGACAAGAAGTAAATGAAGGGCCCAAACAAACGTTGTCAATAAAAAATTAAAAAATATATATATATATATATATATAGAATCATACATAAAGAGATAGATAATGATTATGTAAATTTAGTAGAAGCTATTAGGGACTTTGGCATATCGTTTTCCAAAGGCATTGGGTTCTTGGATTTTCAGTTTGTTAAGCCCAACATGAGCTTGGCTTGGGGTGTCGTTCTCTACAGCCCTCCTTGTCAAACTCACATGGGTGCTCATCTCAGCCATGATGGCGTTCAACAAAAGAGACCTTGGAAACGACCGATAACTCTTCAACTGGATTATCACATCAATCACCTCAACTACACTTGTTGAACATGAACCTAATGTATATAACATAACACTAACAAAGGTACAAAGTTCATAAAGTCTTGACCATTATAGTGCCTCTCAAATAAAATTCCATTGCCGAGAATAGAACCCAGGTCACTTGGATGAAAGCTGGATATCCTAACCACTAGACGACAATGGATTTTTCGTGTTGTTGTCATGGAGTCTTTTGTCCAATCGCTGAAGAGTTTCAACATGGTCTTTTGTGTTATGTCTAACCATTCGACAAGTCCTTCCATGTGCGTGATAGGGCTCTAAGACCCACCTCCACATTTCGAGTTGTTCGAACATGTGACTCGTTCTTCTAAGGAGTCAACCTCAAACGTCAGGTCTTTGATTGAAAAATATCCAGAGGAGTGTCGATTGCAACGATTCTATCAACGCTCTTCCGATGAGTTTATACCCATTTTTTATATCATTCACCTTCAAGTGCCACCATAGTTTTTCATTGTCCATAAGATGCATAGCGGCCAACGTAACTCAAAGGTCCTCTAAGCAAATTCCTGTAGCCTTCAAGTATTCATGTACGTCTAATATAAAGTTTTCTAATTCGTTAGCATCCTGGTTCCCATTGAAGACTTTGGGTTCTTGGATTTTCAGTTTGTTAAGCCCAACATGAGCTTGGCTTGGGGTGACGTTCTCTACGGCCCTCCTTGTCAAACTCACTCCGGTGCTCATCTCAGCCATGATAGCGTTAAACAAGAAAGACCTTGGAAACGACCCATAACTTTTCAACTAGATAATCACATTAACCATTTGAATCACCTCAACCCCACTTGTTGAACTCAACCTAATATCTATTACAAACACTAACAAAGGTACAAAGTTCATAAAGTCTGGATCATTTGCCAGGATTCAAACCCTAGGTGAAAAACAAATATCCTAACCGCTGGACGACAATGGATTTTTTGTGTTGTTGTCCTGGAGTCTTTTGTCAGAGTGCTGAAGAGTTTCAACATGGTCTTTTATGTAATGTCTAACCCTTCGACACGTCCTTCCATGTGTGTGGTAGAGCTCTCAGAGCTACCTCCACGTTTCGAGTTGTTCGATCATATGACTCTTTCTTCTAAGGAGTCAACCTCAAACGTCATGTCTTTGAATGAAAAACATCCAGGGGAGCGTTGATTACATCGATTCTCAAAGGAGTCAACCTCAAACGTCAGGTCTTAGATTTAAAAACATCAAAGGGAGCGTCGATTACATCAATTCCATCAACCCTCTTCCCATGAGTTTATGGTGCATGACCCATTTTTGATATCATTCACTTTCGAGCGCCACCCCGCCACCATAGTTTTGCATCGTCCATAAGATGCATTGCGACAAATGAAACTCAAAGGTCCTCTGAGCAAGTTCTTGTAGCCTTCAAGTATTCTTGTACGTCAAATATAAAGTTTTTTTATTCGTTGGCATCTCGGTTCCCTTTGAATGCTTTGGGTTCTTGGATTTTCAGTATGCTAAGCCAAACATGATCTTGGCTTGAAGTGTCGTTCTCTATAGCCCTCCTTATCAAAGTCACTCGGGTGCTCATCTCAGCCATGATGGCGTTCAATAAGAGAGACCTTGGAAACGACCGATAACTGTTCAACTGGATTATCACATTAACCATTTGAATCACCTCAACCCACTTGTTGAACTTGAACAAATATCTATTACATAACACTAACAAATGTACAAAGTTCATAAAGTCTAGACCATTATAGTGCCTCTCGAACATAAGTAAAGTTTAGATGTAATTATGGACGAGATGAAACTATAAAAAATAAAATATATTAAAATAAAATTCCATTGCTGGGAAATGAACTCGAGTCTCCTGGGTGAATGCAAGATATCCTAACCGCTGGACGACAATGGATTTATCGTGTTGTTGTCATGTAATCCTTTGTCATATCGCTAAGAAGTTTGAACATTGTGTTTTGTGTAATATCAAATCCTTCTACACGTCCTACAATGTGTGTGGTAGATCTCGCAGATCTACCTCCAGGTTCCGAGTTGTTCGATCATGTGACTCTTTCTTCTAAGTAATAAACCTTAAATGTCAGGTCTTTGACAGAAAAAAATCCAGGGGAACGTCGATTACATCGATTCTCTAAGGAGTCAACCTCAAACGCCAAGTCTTTGATAAAAAAACATCCACGGGAGCGTTGATTACATCGATTCCATAAACGCTCTTCCCATGAGTTTATGGTGCATGACCCATTTTTGATAACATTCACCTTCGAGCGCCACCGTAGTTTTGCATCATCCATAAGATGCATTGTGGCCAACGAAACTCAAAGGTCCACTGAGCAAATTCCTGTAGCCTTCAAGTATTCTTGTACGTCAAATATAAAGTTTTCTAATTCCTTGGCATCATGGTTCCTATTGAAGGCTTTGGGTTCTTTGATTTTCAGTTTGTTAAGCCCAACATGAGCCTTGTTTGAGGTTTCGTTCTCTACGGCCCTCCATGTCAATATCACTCGGCTGCTCATCTCAACCATAATGGCGTTGAACAAGAGAAACCTTGGAAACGACCGATAATTGTTCACCTGGATTATAACATTAACCATTTGAATCACCTCAACTCCACTTGTTGAACTTGAACCTAATATCTATTACATAACACTAACAAAGGTACAAAGTTCATAAAGTCTGGACTATTTTAGTGTCTCTCAAACATAGGTAAAGTTTAAATGTAATTAGTGACAAGAGATGAAACTATAAAAAAAAAAAATATATAAAAATAAAATTTCATTGTCGAGAATTGAACCCAGGTCTCTTGGGTGAAAACTAGATATCCTAACTACTGGACGAAAATGGATTTTTCATGTTGTTGTCTTAGAGTATTTTGTCAGAGTGCTGAAGAGTTTCAACATGGTCTTTTATGTAATGTCTAACCCTTCGACACGTCCTTCCATTTGTGTGGTAGAGCTCTCAGAGCTACCTCCACATTTTGAGTTGTTCGATCATATGACTCTTTCTTCTAAGGAATCAACCTCAAAAGTCAGGTCTTTGATTGAAAAACATCCAGGGGAGCGTCGATTACATCGATTCTTTAAGGAGTCAACCTCAAACGTCAGGTCTTAGATTTAAAAACATCCAGGGGAGCGTCGATTACATCGATTCACTCAACGCTATTACCATGAGTTTATGGTGCATGACCCATTTTTTATATCATTCACCTTCGAGTGCAACCCCACCACCATAGTTTTGCATCGTCCATAAGATGCATTGCGGCCAACAAAACTCAAGGGTCCTCTGAGCAAGTTCCTGTAGCTTTCAAGTATTCTTGTACGTCAAATATAAAGTTTTCTTATTCGTTGGCATCTCGGTTCCCTTTGAAGACTTTGGGTTCTTGGATTTTCAGTATGCTAAGCCCAACATGATCTTGGCTTGAAGTGTCGTTCTCTACAGCCCTCCTTATCAAACTCACTCGGGTGCTCATCTCAGCCATGATGGCGTTCAATAAGAGAGACCTTGGAAACGACCGATAACTGTTCAACTGGATTATCACATTAACCATTTGAATCATCTCAACCCACTTGTTGAACTTGAACAAAATATCTATTTCATAACACTAACAAAGGTATAAAGTTCATAAAGTCTAGACCATTATAGTGCCTCTCGAACATAGGTAAAGTTTAGATGTAATTAGGGACGAGATGAAACTATAAAAAATAAAATTCCATTGCTGGGAAATGAACTCGAGTCTTCTAGGTGAATGCCAGATATCCTAATCGCTGGACGACAATAGATTTATCGTGTTGTTGGCATGGAATCCTTTGTCAGATCGCTAAAGAGTTTCAACATTGTCTGTTGTGTAATATCAAATCCTTCTACACGTCCTACAATGTGTGTGGTAGATCTCGCAGAGCTAGCTCCTGGTTCCTAGTTGTTCGATCATGTGACTCTTTCTTTTAAGTAGTCAACCTCAAACGTCAGGTCTTTGATTGAAAAAAATCCAGGGGAATGTCAATTACATCGATTCTCTAAGGAGTCAACCTCTAACGTCAGGTCTTTGATAAAAAAACAACCAGGGGACCGTTGATTACATCGATTCTATCAACGCTCTTCCCATGAGTTTATGGGGCATGACCCATTTTATAATATTCACCTTCGAGCGCCACCGTAGTTTTGCATCGTTCATAAGATGCATTGTGGCCAACGAAAATTCTTGTAGCCTTCAAGTATTCTTGTACGTCAAATATAAAGTTTTCTAATTCCTTGGCATCATGGTTCCTATTGAAGGCTTTGGGTTCTTTGATTTTTAATTTGTTAAGCCCAACATGAGCTTGGCTTGAGGTGTCGTTCTCTATGGCCCTCCATGTCAAACTCACTCAGGTGCTCATCTCAGCCATAATGGCGTTGAATAAGAGAAACCTTCAGAACAATCGATAACTGTTTAACTAGATTATAACATTAACCATTTGAATTAGCTCAACTCCACTTGTTGAACTTGAGCCTAATATCTATTATATAAAATATACAAAGTACAAAGTTCATAAAGTCTGGACCATTTTAGTGTCTCTAACATAGGTCAAGTTTAAATGTAATTAATTAGTGACAAGAGATGAAACTATAATAATTAAAATGTAAGAAAATAAAATTTCATTGTCGGGAATTGAACCCTAGTCTCCTAGGTGAAAGCAAAATATCCTAACCGCTGGAAAACGATGGATTTTTCGTGTTTTTGTCCTGGAGTCTTTTGTTAGATCACTAAAGAATTTTAACGTGGTCCTTTGTGTAATGTCAAACATTCGACACGACACGTCCTTCCATGTGTGTTGTAGATCTCTCAGAGCTACCTCCAAGTTTTGAGTTGTTCGATCATGTGACTCTTTCTTCTAAGTAGTCAATCTCAAAACATCAGGTCTTTGATTGAAAAAAAATCCAGGGGAATGTCGATTACATCGATTCTCTAAGGAGTCAACCTCTAACGTCAGGTCTTTGATAAAAAAAACATCCAGGGGATCGTTGATTACATCGATTCTATCAACGCTCTTCCCATGAGTTTATGGGGCATGACCCATTTTTTTATAACATTCACCTTCGAGCGCCACCGCGCCACCGTAGTTTTGCATCGTCCATAAGATGCATTGTGGCCAACGTAACTCAAAGGTCCTCTGAAAATTCTTGTAGCCTTCAAGTATTCTTGTACGTCAAATATAAAGTTTTCTAATTCCTTGGCATCATGGTTCCTATTGAAGGCTTTGGGTTCTTTGATTTTTAATTTGTTAAGCCCAACATGAGCTTGGCTTGAGGTGTCGTTCTCTATGGCACTTCATCTCAAACTTACTCAGGTGCTCATCTCAGCCATAATGGCGTTGAATAAGAGAAACCTTCGAAACGACCGATAACTGTTTAACTAGATTATAACATTAACCATTTGAATTAGCTCAACTCCACTTGTTGAACTTGAACCTAATCTCTATTATATAACACTAACAAAGTACAAAGTTCATAAAGTCTGGACCATTTTAGTGTCTCTAACATAGGTCAAGTTTAAATGTAATTAGTGACAAGAGATGAAACTATAATAATTAAAATGTAAGCAAATAAAATTTCATTGTCGGGAATTGAACCCTAGTCTCCTAGGTGAAAGCAAAATATCCTAACCGCTGGAAAACGATGGATTTTTCATGTTTTTGTCCTGGAGTCTTTTGTTAGATCACTAAAGAATTTTAACGTGGTCCTTTGTGTAATGTCAAACATTTCGACACGTCCTTCCATGTGTGTTGTAGATCTCTCAGAGCTACCTCCAAGTTTTGAGTTGTTCGATCATGTGACTCTTTCTTCTAAGTAGTCAATCTCAAACATCAGGTCTTTGATTGAAAAACATCCAGGGGCGTAACGATTACATCAATTATCTAAGGAGTCAACCTCAAACTTTAGGTCTGTGATTGAAAAACATCTAGGGGAGCGTCGATTAAATCGATTTCATCAACGCTCTTCCCATGAGTTTAGTGCATGACCCATTTTTTATATCATTCACCTTCGAGCGCCACCGCGCCACCATAGGTTTTGCATCGTCCATAAGATGCATTGCGGCCAACGTAACTCAAAGGTCCTCTGATCAAGTTCCTTTAGCCTTCAAGTATTCTTGTACGTCAAATATAAAGTTTTCTAATTCCTTGGAATCATGATCACATTGAAGGCTTTGGGTTCTTGGATTTTAAGTTTGTTAAGCCCAACATGAGCTTGGCTTGGGGTGTCGTTCCCTACGGCCCTCCTTGTCAAACTTACTCGGGTGCTCATCTCAGCCATGACGGCTTTAAAAAAGAGAGACCTTGGAAAGAACCGATAACTGTTCAACTGGTTATAACATTAACCATTTGAATCACCTCAACCCCACTTTATGAACTTGAACCTAATAACTATTACATAACCAAAAATTCCATTGCCGGGAATTGAACCCGGGTCTCCTGGGTGAAAACCAGATATCCTAACCGCTGGACGACAATGGACTTTTTGTGTTGTTGTCCTGCAGTCTTTTGTCAGAGTGCTGAAGAGTTTCAACATGGTCTTTTATATAATGCCTAACTCTTCGACACGTCCTGCCATGTGTGTTGTAGAGCTCTCAGAGCTACCTCCACATTTCGAGTTGTTCGATCATATGACTCTTTCTTCTAAGGAGTCAACCTCAAAAGTCAGGTCTTTGATGAAAAAAACATCCAGGGGAGCGTCGATTACATCGATTCTCTAAGGAGTCAACCTCAAACGTCAGGTCTTAGATTTAAAAACATCCAGGGGAGCGTCGATTACATCGACTCCCTCAACGCTATTACCATGAGTTTATGGTGCATGACCCATTTTTGATATCATTCACCTTCGAGTGCAACCCCACCACACCACAGTTTTGCATCGTCCATAAGATGCGTTGCGGCCAACGAAACTCAAAGGTCCTCTGAGAAAGTTCCTGTAGCTTTCAAGTATTCTTGTACGTCAAATATAAAGTTTTCTTATTCGTTGGCATCTCGGTTCCCTTTGAATACTTTGGGTTCTTGGATTTTAAGTATGCTAAGCCCAACATGATCTTGGCTTGAAGTGTCGTTCTCTACAGCCCTCCTTATCAAACTCACTCGGGTGCTCATCTCAGCCATGATGGCGTTCAATAAGAGAGACCTTGGAAACGACCGATAACTGTTCAACTGGATTATCACATTAACCATTTGAATCATCTCAACCCACTTGTTGAACTTGAACCAAATATCTATTACATAACACTAACAAAGGTACAAAAGTCATAAAGTCTAGACCATTATTGTGCCTCTCGAACATAGGTAAAGTTTAGATGTAATTAGGGACGAGATGAAACTATAAAAAATAAAATATATGAAAATAAAATTCCATTGCCGGGAAATGAACTCGAGTCTTCTAGGTGAATGCCAGATATCCTAATCGCTGGACGACAATGGATTTATCGTGTTGTTGGCATGGAATCCTTTGTCAGATCGCTAAAGAGTTTCAACATTGTCTGTTGTGTAATATCAAATCCTTCCACACGTCCTACAATGTGTGTGGTAGATCTCGTAGAGCTAGCTCCTGGTTCCTAGTTGTTCGATCATTTGACTCTTTCTTTTAAGTAGTCAACCTCAAACGTCAGGTCTTTGATTGAATAAAATCCAGGGGAATGTCGATTACATCGATTCTCTAAGGAGTCAACCTCTAACGTCAGGTCTTTGATAAAAAAAACATCCAGGGGACCGTTGATTACATCGATTCTATCAACGCTCTTCCCATGAGTTTATGGGGCATGACCCATTTTATAACATTCACCTTCGAGCGCCACCGTAGTTTTGCATCGTCCATAAGATGCATTGTGGCCAACGTACCTCAAAGGTCCTCTGAGAAAATTCTTGTAGCCTTCAAGTATTCTTGTACGTCAAATATAAAGTTTTCTAATTCCTTGGCATCATGGTTCCTATTGAAGGCTTTGGGTTCTTTGATTTTTAATTTGTTAAGCCCAACATGAGCTTGGCTTGAGGTGTCGTTCTCTATGGCACTTCATCTCAAACTTACTCAGGTGCTCATCTCAGCCATAATGGCGTTGAATAAGAGAAACCTTCAGAACGATCGATAACTGTTTAACTAGATTATAACATTAACCATTTGAATTAGCTCAACTCCACTTGTTGAACTTGAGCCTAATATCTATTATATAACACTAACAAAGTACAAAGTTCATAAAGTCTGGACCATTTTAGTGTCTCTAACATAGGTCAAGTTTAAATGTAATTAGTGACAAGAGATGAAACTATAAAAATGAAAATGTAAGAAAATAAAATTTCAAATATCCTAACCACTGGAAAACAACGGATTTTTCGTGTTTTTGTCCTGGAGTCTTTTGTTAGATCACTAAAGAATTTTAACATGGTCCTTTGTGTAATGTCAAACATTTCGACACGTCCTTCCATGTGTGTTGTAGATCTCTCAGAGCTACCTCCACGTTTTGAGTTGTTCGATCATTTGTCTCTTTCTTCTAAGTAGTCAATCTCAAACATCAGGTCTTTGATTGAAAAACATCCAGGGGCGTAACGATTACATCGATTCTCTAAGGAGTCAACCTCAAACTTTAGGTCTTTGATTGAAAAACATCTAGGGGAGCGTCGATTAAATCGATTTCATCAACGCTCTTCCCATGAGTTTAGTGCATGACCCATCTTTGATATCATTCACCTTCGAGCGCCACCGCGCCACCATAGGTTTTACATCGTCCATAAGATGCATTGCGGCCAACGTAACTCAAAGGTCCTCTGATCAAGTTCCTTTAGCCTTAAAGGATTCTTGTACGTCAAATATAAAGTTTTCTAATTCCTTGGCATCATGATCACGTTGAAGGCTTTCGGTTCTTGGATTTTCAGTTTGTTAAGCCCAACATGAGCTTGGCTTGGAGTGTCGTTCCCTACGGCCCTCCTTGTCAAACTTACTCGGGTGCTCATCTCAGCCATGATGGCGTTAAAAAAGAGAGACCTTGGAAAGGACCGATAACTGTTCAACTGGTTATAGCATTAACCATTTGAATCACCTCAACCCCCTTTATGAACTTGAACCTAATAACTATTACATAACGAAAATGCCATTGCCGGGAATTGAACCCGAGTCTCCTGGGTGAAAGCCAGATATCCTAACCGCTGGACGACAATGGACTTTTTGTGTTGTTGTCCTGCAGTCTTTTGTCAGAGTGCTGAAGAGTTTCAACATGGTCTTTTATATAATGCCTAACTCTTCGACACGTCCTGCCATGTGTGTTGTAGAGCTCTCAGAGCTACCTCCACATTTCGAGTTGTTCGATCATATGACTCTTTCTTCTAAGGAGTCAACCTCAAAAGTCAGGTCTTTGATTGAAAAACATCTAGGGGAGCGTCGATTACATCGATTCTCTAAGGAGTCAACCTCAAACGTCAGGTCTTAGATTTAAAAACATCCAGGGGAGCGTCGATTACATCGATTCCCTCAACGCTATTACCATGAGTTTATGGTGCATGACCCATTTTTGATATCATTCACCTTCGAGTGCAACCCCACCACCACAGTTTTGCATCGTCCATAAGATGCGTTGCGGCCAACGAAACTCAAAGGTCCTCTGAGCAAGTTCCTGTAGCTTTCAAGTATTCTTGTACGTCAAATATAAAGTTTTCTTATTCGTTGGCATCTCGGTTCCCTTTGAATACTTTGGGTTCTTGGATTTCCAGTATGCTAAGCCCAACATGATCTTGGCTTGAAGTGTCGTTCTCTACAGCCCTCCTTATCAAACTCACTCGGGTGCTCATCTCAGCCATGATGGCGTTCAATAAGAGAGACCTTGGAAACGACCGATAACTTTTCAACTGGATTATCACATTAACCATTTGAATCATCTCAACCCACTTGTTGAACTTGAACCAAATATCTATTACATAACACTAACAAAGGTACAAAAGTCATAAAGTCTAGACCATTATTGTGCCTCTCGAACATAGGTAAGGTTTAGATGTAATTAGGGACGAGATGAAACTATAAAAAATAAAATATATGAAAATAAAATTCCATTGGCGGGAAATGAACTCGAGTCTTCTAGGTGAATGCCAGATATCCTAATCGCTGGACGACAATGGATTTATCGTGTTGTTGGCATGGAATCCTTTGTCAGATCGCTAAAGAGTTTCAACATTGTCTGTTGTGTAATATCAAATCCTTCCACACGTCCTACAATGTGTGTGGTAGATCTCGCAGAGCTAGCTCCTGGTTCCTAGTTGTTCGATCATTTGACTCTTTCTTTTAAGTAGTCAACCTCAAACGTCAGGTCTTTGATTGAAAAAAATCCAGGAGAATGTCCATTACATCGATTCTCTAAGGAGTCAACCTGTAACGTCAGGTCTTTGATAAAAAAAACATCCAGGGGATCGTTGATTACATCGATTCTATCAACGCTCTTCCCATGATTTTATGGGGCATGACCCATTTTATAACATTCACCTTCGAGCGCCACCGTAGTTTTGCATCGTCCATAAGATGCATTGTGGCCAACGTAACTCAAAGGTCCTCTGAGAAAATTCTTGTAGCCTTCAAGTATTCTTGTACGTCAAATATAAAGTTTTCTAATAACTTGGCATCATGGTTCCTATTGAAGGCTTTGGGTTCTTTGATTTTTAATTTGTTAAGCCCAACATGAGCTTGGCTTGAGGTGTCGTTCTCTATGGCCCTTCATGTCAAACTCACTCAAGTGCTCATCTCAGCCATAATGGCGTTGAATAAGAGAAACCTTCAGAACGATCGATAACTGTTTAACTAGATTATAACATTAACCATTTGAATTAGCTCAACTCCACTTGTTGAACTTGAGCCTAATATCTATTATATAACACTAACAAAGTACAAAGTTCATAAAGTCTGGACCATTTTAGTGTCTCTAACATAGGTCAAGTTTAAATGTAATTAGTGACAAGAGATGAAACTATAAAAATGAAAATGTAAGAAAATAAAATTTCATTGTCGGGAATTGAACCCTAGTCTCCTAGGTGAAAGAAAAATATCCTAACCACTGGAAAACAATGGATTTTTCGTGTTTTTGGCATGGAGTCTTTTGTTAGAGCATGGAGTCTTTTGTTAGATCACTAAAGAATTTTAACGTGGTCCTTTGTGTAATGTCAAACATTTCGACACGTCCTTCCATGTGTGTTGTAGATCTCTCAGAGCTACCTCCACGTTTTGAGTTGTTCGATCATTTGTCTCTTTCTTCTAAGTAGTCAATCTCAAACATCAGGTCTTTGATTGAAAAACATCCAGGGGTGTAACGATTACATCGATTCTCTAAGGAGTCAACCTCAAACTTTAGGTCTTTGATTGAAAAACATCTAGGGGAGCGTCGATTAAATCGATTTCATCAACGCTCTTCCCATGAGTTTAGTGCATGACCCATCTTTGATATCATTCACCTTCGAGCGCCACCGCGCCACCATAGGTTTTGCATCGTCCATAAGATGCATTGCGGCCAACGTAACTCAAAGGTCCTCTGATCAAGTTCCTTTAGCCTTAAAGGATTCTTGTACGTCAAATATAAAGTTTTCTAATTCCTTGGCATCATGATCACGTTGAAGGCTTTGGGTTCTCGGATTTTCAGTTTGTTAAGCCCAACATGAGCTTGGCTTGGGGTGTCGTTCCCTACGGCCATCCTTGTCAAACTTACTCGGGTGCTCATCTCAGCCATGATGGCGTTAAAAAAGAGAGACCTTGGAAAGGACCGATAACTGTTCAACTGGTTATAACATTAACCATTTGAATCACCTCAACCCCACTTTATGAACTTGAACCTAATAACTATTACATAACCAAAAATTCCATTGCCGGGAATTGAACCCGGGTCTCCTGGGTGAAAGCCAGATATCCTAACCGCTGGACGACAATGGACTTTTTTTTTGTGTTGTTGTCTTGCAGTCTTTTGTCAGAGTGCTGAAGAGTTTCAACATGGTCTTTTATATAATGCCTAAATCTTCGACACGTCCTGCCATGTGTGTTGTAGAGCTCTCAGAGCTACCTCCACATTTCGAGTTGTTCGATCATATGACTCTTTCTTCTAAGGAGTCAACCTCAAAAGTCAGGTCTTTGATTGAAAAACATCCAGGGGAGCGTCGATTAGATCGATTCTCTAAGGAGTGAACCTCAAACGTCAGGTCTTAGATTTAAAAACATCCAGGGGAGGGTCGATTACATCGATTCCCTCAACGCTATTACCATGAGTTTATGGTGCATGACCCATTTTTGATATCATTCACCTTCTAGTGCAACCCCACCACCATAGTTTTGCATCGTCCATAAGATGCGTTGCGGCCAACGAAACTCAAAGGTCCTCTGAGCAAGTTCTTGTAGCTTTCAAGTATTCTTGTACGTCAAATATAAAGTTTTCTTATTCGTTGGCATCTCGGTTCCCTTTTAAGACTTTGGGTTCTTGGATTTTGATTTTCATTTTGTTAAGCCCAACATGATCTTGGCTTGGGGTGTCGTTCTCTACAGCCCTCCTCCTTCAAACTCACTCGGGTGCTCATCTCAGCCATGATGGCGTTAAAAAATAAGAGAGACCTTGGAAACGACCGATAACTGTTCAAACTGGATTATCACATTAACCATTTGAATCATCTCACCCCCCTTGTTGAACTTGAACCAATATCTATTACATAACACTACAAAGGTACAAGAGTCATAAAGTCTAGACCATTATAGTGCCTCTCGAACATAGGGTAAAGTTTAGATGTAATTAGGGACCCGAGATGAAACTATAAAAAAAAAAAATATGAAAATGAAATTCCATTGCCGGGAAATGAACTCGAGTCTTCTAGGTGAATATCCTATCCGCTGGACGACAATGGATTTTTTTTGTGTTGTTGCCTGGAGTCTTTTGTCAGATCGCTAAAGAGTTTCAACATGTCTTTGTGTAATATCAAACTCTTCGACACGTCCTTCAATGTGTGTTGTAGATCTCTCAGAGCTACCTCCACATTTCTAGTTGTTCGATCATGTGACTCTTTCTTTAAGTAGTCAACCTCAAACGTCAGGTCTTTGATTGAAAAAAATCCAGGGGAATGTCGATTACATCGATTCTCTAAGGAGTCAACCTCAAACGTCAGGTCTTTGATAAAAAAAACATCCAGGGGACCGTCGATTACATCGATTCTATCAACGCTCTTCCCATGAGTTTATGGGGCATGACCCATTTTTGATAACATTCACCTTCGAGCGCCACCGTAGTTTTGCATCGTCCATAAGATGCATTGTGGCCAACGTAACTCAAAGGTCCTCTGAGAAAATTCTTGTAGCCTTCAAGTATTCTTGTACGTCAAATATAAAGTTTTCTAATTCCTTGGCATCATGGTTCCTATTGAAGGCTTTGGGTTCTTTGATTTTTAATTTGTTAAGCCCAACATGAGCTTGGCTTGAGGTGTCGTTCTCTATGGCCCTCCATGTCAAACTCACTCAGGTGCTCATCTCAGCCATAATGGCGTTGAATAAGAGAAGACCTTGGAAACGACCGATAACTGTTTAACTGATTATAACATTAACATTTGAATTAGCTCAACTCCACTTGTTGACTTGAACCTAATATCTATTATTTTACTAACAAAGTAACAAAGTTCATAAAGTCTGGACCATTTTAGTGTCTCTAACATAGGTCAAGTTTAAATGGAATGTGAAGATGAAACTATAATAATTAAAATGTAAGCAAATAAAATTTCATTGTCGGGAATTAACCCTAGTCTCCTATGTGAAAGCAAAATATCTAACTGGAAAACGATGATTTTTCGTGTGTTTTTGTCCTGGAGTCTTTTGTCAGATCACTGAAGAGTTTTAATATGGTCTTTTGTGTAATGTCAAAACCTTCGACACGTCCTTCCATGTGTGTTGTAGATCTCTCAGAGCTACCTCCACGTTCCGAGTTGTTCGATCATGTGACTCTTTCTTCTAAGTAGTCAATCTCAAACATCAGGTCTTTGATTGAAAAACATCCAGGGGCGTAACGATTACATCGATTTCTAAGGAGTCAACCTCAAACTTTAGGTCTTTGATTGAAAAAAACATCTAGGGGAGCGTCGATTAAATCGATTTCATCAACGCTCTTCCCATGAGTTTAGTGCATGACCCATTTTTGATATCATTCACCTTTGAGCGCTACCCCACCACCATAGGTTTTGCATCGTCCATAAGATGCATTGCGGCCAACAAAACTCAAAGGTCCTCTGATCAAGTTCCTGTAGCCTTCAAGTATTCTTGTACGTCAAATATAAAGTTTTCTTATTCCTTGGCATCATGATCCCACTGAAAGCTTTGGGTTCTTGAATTTTTACTTTGTTAAGCCCAACATGATCTTGGCTTGGGGTGTCGTTCTCTACGGCCCTGCTTGTCAAACTCACTCGGGTGCTCATCTCAGCCATGATGGCGTTAAAAAAGAAAGACCTTGGAAAGGACCGATAACTGTTCAACTACGAAGAAGGGAGATTCCCTTAGTCCCACTTTTTTATGGGAAAAACCATCAGGTTAACGAAAATACCTGGGAATGTGAATTGATGACATTAGGAGGTCTTACCCCTGACTCTTCCGCTAGAAGACAATGGACTTTTCGTGTTTTTGTCCTGGAGTCTTTTGTCAGATCGATGAAGAGTTTTAATATGGTCTTTTGTGTAATGTCAAACCCTTCGACACGTCCTTCCATGTGTGTTGTAGATCTCTAAGAGCTACCTCCACGTTCCGAGTTGTACGATCATGTGACTCTTTCTTCTAAGGAGTCAACCTCAAACGTCAGGTCTTTGATTGAAAAACATCCAGGGGAAATTACATCGATTCTCTAAGGAGTCAACCTCAAACGTCAGGTCTTTGATTGAAAAACATCCAGATGAGCGTCGATTACATCGATTCCATCAATGCTCTTCCCATGAGTTTCAACTTTTGTCTGAGCGCTGAAGAGTTTCAACATGGTCTTTTCTGTAATGTCTAACCCTTCGACACGTCCTTCTATTTGTGTGGTAGAGCTCTCAGAGCTACCTCTACGTTTCGAATTGTTCGATCCTATGACTCTTTCTTTAAAGGAGTCAACCTCAAACGTGAGGTCTTTGATTGAAAAACATCCAGGGGAGCGTCGATTACATCGATTCTCTAAGGAGTCTACAACAAATGTCAGGTCTTAGATTTAAAAACAGCCAGGGGAGCGTCGATTACATCGATTCCATCAACGCTCTTCCCTTGAGTTTTGTGCATGACCTATTTTTTATATCATTCACCTTCGAGCGCCACCCCGCTACCTTAGCTTTGCATCGACAATAAGAGGCATTGCGGCCTACAAAACTCAAAGGTCCTCTGAGCAAGTTCTTGTAGCCTTCAAGTATTCTTGTATGTCAAATATAAAGAATGGAGAGACATCGATTTCATCGTCAGGTCATTGATTGAAAAACATCCATGGGAGCGTCGATTGCATCGATTTCATCAACGCTCTTCCCATGACTTTATGGTGCATGACCTATTTTTTATATCATTCACCTCCGAGTGCCACCATAGTTTTGCATCGTCCATAAGATGCATTGCGGCCAACGTATCTCAAAGGTCCTATAAGCAAGTTCCTGTAGCTTTCAAGTATTGTTGTACGTCAAATATAAATTTTTCTAATTCCTTGGCATCCTGGTTTCAATTAAAGGCTTTGGGATCTTGGATTTTCAGTTTGTTAAGCCGAACATGAGCTTGGCTTGAGTTTTCGTTCTCTACGACCCTCGTCAAACTCACTCGAGTTCTCATCTCAGCCATGATGGTGTTTAACAAGTGAGAACTTGGAAACGACCGATAACTGTTCAACTGGATTATCACATTAACCATTTGAATCACCTCAACCCAATTTGTTGAACTTGAACCTAATATCTATAACATAACACTAACAAAGGTATATAGTTCATAATGTCTGGACCATTATAGTGTCTCTCAAACGTAGGTAAAGTTTCAATATAATTCGTGACAAGAGATGAAACTATAAAAATATATATATATATATGAAATATTAATTTGACGTATCTAATATATTAAATATTAATTTGAACGCTTCAAATAAAATATATTTTCTCTATTTAAATATATATAATATATTAAATATTAATTTGAATATTTCAAATTAAATCTATTTTCTCCTCTATATTTAATATATATAATATATTAAATATTAATTTGAACACTTTAAATTTTTCTTTCAATTAAATTGAATCTTTTAGCATTTGTATGAGTAGCTAGGGGACTTTATAGACCTACAGATTATAAGCTTCAATCATATAAAATTAATTAATTAAACTCTTTAATTAATCCATTTCTATTCATGTACTCTATGTCATTCCACTGTAGACTTAGAGTTGCACTCTTATGCACTGCAAGACAAGTTATGTCTATTGATATAATTATTACAAGCAAGTCGATCCTTAACGAGTTGTTCATAATTACAGTTGGGTCAAAAGTCCGTTTTACCACTATAATTACATCTTTCACCTTAAGTTCCATTGATTCTCTATGAAAAAATTGTTTATGATCCAATCATAAATCAAGTCCCTCTCGGGCCAATGAGAGGGTGGGGCCCTATTGTTCATGTCCCGAAATCAGTTCTTAAAAGAACAACTCATCTACTTTCCTTATATGGAAAGGGGTGAATTCCATCACATGATATTATGTTCCCAACTCCCTATTTGGTCAAGTCCCCGAGATGGTAGGCATATTGGATCGGCTAAAAGAGTCATTCTCACACATGTAAATTCAAGGACAAGCCCTCACAGGTAGGAGTTCATAACTCACTCAGGATTAAGATCAAGTCGCATATGATCATCATGTGAAATATTAATCTTCTTAATTAACGGATTTATAAAGAGTGATTGAATATTTCTTGGTTCAGTCTTATACAAACTCATTGTATAGGATACCCCCATTTACATGTCTCCACATGAACGATTTGAATCAAATCATTTGTAACGATGACAAAGTGAGCCGTATCAATAATTTTATCAGGACAAGGCACCCAACCTTATCTATATACTATAGACTCTTTAGGTTATTTTTTGAACACGGTCCTCTTGTATGTCAACCACATATTGTTCAAGATTACATCAACAACCTTGGATTTTCATACCATGGATAACAATTAAATTACAAATAAAATAATAAAAATTATTGTTAAAAACTAAATAATAAATTAATAGGCTTTAAGACATAAATCCCAACAATCACCCCTTGCACTAAAGCTGGTGAGACATGTGTCCTAAGGCATACTCTATACCTAACATGTTCTCCCACTTTCCCTAGATAAGATGAGCCATGTCTCATAATCCTAGACATTCTAGGTGACCCTCAAACACTTTATCCTAGAGAGCCATTTTATATAAATCAAAACAATTATCATTAAAAGTCATCTTGGTCCTACCACGATGCTCTCTCTCTCAATATCATTCTTTATAGATTGATGTTTTATAATTTCCTTAATATTAATCTGTGTATCACTGTCATCACAATGAAAAGTGGCAGACTAAATCACATCTGAAACACCTTCAAATGTTTAAGAAATTATTATAGTCATACAAGTCATTTTGTTGCTTTAAAAACAAAAAAAATATTCAAATATTATACCGTACTTCACAATTTAAGGTAAAATTGAATGAACATAAATTTCTCTAAATTTATGTAAAAACTAGTGTATCACTTAAAGATAAAATCTTTAACTCCATACACAAAATAAAAATTCTCATTATATATACTCTGAGAAAACTTTAATTTTTCACTTAATGGTCATACCATTAGTATAACTAATTATAATCTAACTAACTATATATTAAACGTTAATTCTCATCTATGCATTAATTGTCTCCCACTCAGGAAGAATAATTAATCATATACTCTCAACATTTAAGTATTTGAGGTTACTTAGGATACTATTCCTCTGACTTCATATTTGAATGATCATAATCATTCTTTGAAGTTTTGCATCAAATATTTGACAAAAATTTTGTCAATACAAGATATATGAGACAATATTAACCTTTATCCTTAAATCTCTATTTTTAGGACATACAAAATTATCTCAAATCATTCTTTTGGAATTGGTTAGGTAGTCATCTATTTACTTAGATTGAAAGATTACATCATTCATGAGTAATATGTCATCAACACAAAAAAAAATTTTAGAAAATCCACTAAACAATTAGTAATTTTCTTGTTTTCACAAGCTCATTACAATTTACTCAAAGTCATAGTTTATCAAAAGATCTATAGGTTTAATTCATTACAAAAATGAACTTTTACTCTTTTAGCAAACATTTTTCTTTTAATCTTTAATAATAAGTCCATATAATATTATGTGTAATGCATTCTCTTATATTTTTTTTCAACAAACTAATTCTAAATATCCATTTAACATATCTCATATATGCAAAAATGAATTAGAGAATAATAATAGGCTCTAAAATGACAACATGAGAGAAAGTCTACTTCTAGCTACTTTCTTCCATTAAGTTCAACTCTTTGTCCTTCTTGCTAATTAGGAACTATTTCATGTCATAGCTTCAGTCATAAGATTATTTTTCTTGAAATTTTGTAATACTTAATTTCGAGATCATTTAGATAACTATCTAAATTAGCTTTATTAATTTAAACATCTTATATGTTTTTATCATTTTCTTATCTTTTAGTCATGACATCCAACATGTCTACTAAAAGATATCAACAAAGGTTTCTCGTTATCTTTGATTCATCAATCATGTGTTCTTCGAATATTTCGATTCACATTGACAATAGGTCTTGAGAACAAACATTTTTATAAAATGAACCCTATAAATCATTTCTAATGCTATGGTACTTTAGTGATTTAGAACAAGTGACGTCTTAAGGTAAGTCAAGCCTTCCTTCACTAAACTGAGACAATCTCAACCAAATATTATACCAGAATAACTCTTATTCCCATAATATTTAGTTACCATTAGTTCGGTCAAGAACATCATTAATAACCTTAATGATTTCTTTATAAATGTGACCCATCATTTTAGATCTTGTAGCTTTATCCCAACAAGTGCCGCCGTAGGGTAGGTCAAGTATTGGAAATAAAATTACGATCTTATCCTTCTCAAGAGTTTACCGTAATATTGACCCATGTAAACACATTTCATAGGGGGACGGTCCAAAAGCCGCAACGAGGCCTTACATGGATCTCACGTTATGGACCAATGATGGAGACTATAGGATATATTGACACATTTCCTTCTCCCATTTACTATAAATACTTTCTCAAGAGATTCACCTTGATATTGACTCATGCAAACACCTTCCAGAGGGGGACGGTCCAAAAATCGTCACGAGGCCCCGCATGAATCTCACGGTGTAAATCAATAATAGAGAACGTAGGATATCTTGACATGTGTCCTTAATATCTTGATAGGTGTCTTCTCCCACCAAGTATTTTGAAATAGGATTTTCTATTAGTTAGACAAATTAGGCTAATCTCATTTATTTAAGCTTTCCAATCTACCATTTTCATAACCCTTATGTTGGTTGGATTGTTTTTAATCTAAATTACCAAGTTTTAAAACTATTAAAAACTAATCACATCATGAGCATGCTTGATGAAATTAAATAAAATTTGTCTAATTCAACTCCCAGATCAGTAACCAGGTGGAGCAGTTCCATTTCTGTTGGGTTAAATATCTCAGCTTAGCCACAACCTTCCTTGGACAGAGTTTTTTTATAGTCAATTTTTATTTTTAATTCATTAATCTTTAATTAATTAATTAATCTTCTAGTGAATTAAACGTCTTTAATCCTATTAAAAACTAATTCACTTCTTAAATAATATTAAAATTCTAGCATTTTAAATCATTTAAAATCAAATAATAGATTACTCAAAATTCTAATCATATTAGAACATACCCTAATCCTATGAGGTAAATATCATGCATTCAATTTAAGAAATAAATATCCTAATTTAATTTTCCAATTTATTTCCAAGCATAAAAATTATACTCAATGTATAAGGAAAATACATGCTAATTCTCTATGGCACTCCTTGTCAAACTCACTCGGGTTCTCATCTCAGCCATGATGGCGTTCAACAAGGGGACCTTGGAAACTTCCGGTAACTGTTCAACTCGAGTCTCTTGGGTGAAAGCCAAATATCCTAACTATTGGACGACAATGGATTTTTCATGAAGTTGTCCTCGAGTCTTTTGTCAGATCGCTATAGATTTTCAGCATGGTCTTTTGTGTAATGTCTAACTCTTCGACACGTCCTTCCATGTGTGTGATAGATCTCTCAGAGCTACCTCCACGTTCCAAGTTGTTCGATCATGTGACTCTTTCTTCCAAGGAGTCTATGTCAAACGTCAAGTCTTTGATCGACAAACATCCAGGAGAGCATCGATTGCATGGATTCCATCAACCGTCTTCCCATGAGTTTATGGCGCATGATCCATTTTTTATATCATTCACCTTCGAGCGCCACTATAGTTTTGCATCGTCCATAAGATGCATTGCTGCCAACGTAACTCTCTGGTCCTCTGAGCAAGTTCCTATAGCCTTCAAGTATTGTTCTACGTCAAAAATAAAGTTTTCTAATTCCTTGGCATCCTGGTTTCCATTGAAGGTTTTGGGTTCTTGGATTTTCAGTTTGTTAAGCCCAGCATGAACATGGCTTGGGGTGTGGTTCTCTACAGCTCTCCTTGTCAAACTCACTCGGGTGCTCATCTAAGTCATGATGGCGTTCAACAAGAGAGACCTTGGAAACTTCCAATAATTGTTCAACTGGAATATCACATTAACCATTTTAATCACCTCGACCCCACTTGTTGAACTTGAACCTAATATCTATAACATAACACTAACAAAGGTACAAAGTTCTTAACGTCTGGACCATTATAGTGCCTCTCAAACGTAGGTAAAGTTTAAATATAATTCGTGATAAGAGATGAAACTATAAAAAAAATATATATGAAAATAAAATTCCAATGTCGGGAATCAAACCCAAGTCTCCTAGGTGAAAGCCAAATATCCTAATCACAGGACGACAATGGATTTTTCATGATGTTGTTCTGAATTCTTTTGTCAGATCGCTATAGAGTTTCAGCATGGTCTTTTGTATAATGTCTAAACTCTTCGACACGTCCTTCCATGTGTGTGATAGATCTCTCAGAACTACCTCAACGTTACGATTTGTTCGATCATGTGACTTTTTCTTCTAAGGAGTCTACCTCAAACGTCAGATCTTTGATTGACAAACATCCATGGGAGCGTCGATTGCATCGATTCCATCAACGGTCTTCTCATTAGATTATGGCGCATGACCCATTTTTTATATAATTCCCCTTCGAGCGGCACCATAGCCTTCAAGTATTGTTCTACGTCAAAAATAAAGTTTTCTAATTCCTTGGCATCCCGGTTTCCATTGAAGGCTTTGGGTTCTTGGATTTTTAATTTGTTAAGCCCAACATGAGCTTGGCTTGGGGTGTGGTTCTCTACGGCCCTCCTTGTCAAACTCACTCGAGTGCTCATCTCAGCCATTATGGCGTTCAACAAGAGAGACCTTGGAAACGACCGGTAACTGTTTAACTGGATTATCACATTAACCATTTGAATCACCTCAACCCCACTTGTTGAACTTGAACCTAATATCTATAACATAACATTAACAAAGGTACAAAGTTCATAATTTCTGGACCATTATAGTGCCTCTCAAACGTAGTTAAAGTTTAAAAATAATTCGTGAGAAGTGATGAAACTATAAAAAAAAAATATATGAAAGTAATATTCTATTGCCGGGAATCAAACCCAGGTCTCCTGGTTCCGATAACCATCCAGGGGAGCGTCGATTGCATCGATCTTTTCATGAGTTTATGGTGCATGACCCATTTTTTATACAATTCACCATCAAGCGCCGCCATAGTTTTGCATCGTCCATGAGATGCATTGTAGAACACATAACTCTCCGGTCCTCTGAGTAAGTTCCTGTAGCCTTCCAATATTGATCAATGTCAAAAATAAAGTTTTCTAATTCCATAGCATCCCGGTACCCATTGAAGGCTTTGGGTTCTGGCATTTTTAGTTTGCTAAGCCCAACATGAGCTTGACTTGGGGTAGAGTTCTCTACCGGCCTCCTTGTCAAACTCACTCGAGTGCTCATCCCAGCCATGATGTCGTTCAACAAGAGAGACCTTGAAAACGACCGGATTATCCCATTAACCATTTGAATCAGGTTCAAATATCTATAACATAACACTAACAAAGGTCCAAAGTAAAGTCTTTTTAATCTAAGGTACTATTGAACCGGACAAATTGTAAGTAAAGTTTAAATATAGTTGGTGACAAAAGATGAAACTATAAAATAAAAGATAGAAAGAAAATAAATTTTATTGGCGAGAATTGAACCCAAGTCTCTTGGGTGAAAGTCAAATTTCCTTACCATTGGACAATAATCGATTTTTGGTGTAGTTATTTTTTAGTCTTTCGTCTGATCGCTAAAGAGTTTCAACATGATGTTTTGTGTAATGTCTAACTCTTCGACAAGTCCTTCCATGTGTGTGTGATAGAGCTACCACCACGTGTCGAGCTGTTCAATCGTGTGGCTATTTCTTCTAAAGAGTCAACATCAAACGTCAGATCTTTCATTGTAACCCATCCAGGGGAGCGTCGATTGCTCGATTTCATCCATGGTCTTCCCACGAGGTTATGGTGCATGACCCATTTTTTATACCATTCACCTTCGAGCACCACAATAGTTTTGCATCGTTCATGAGGAGATGCATTGTGGCCAACGTAACTCTCAGATCCTCTGAGCAAGTTCTTGTAGCCTTCAAGTATAATAGAAAAAACATATTAACGTATTTGATAAGTTAAATATTAAAAAAAAATTGATGTAGATCATAATCATTAAATAAAAATATATATTTGAAATTTGAATGAGATTCATATTAATTAAACATGTACTATGATATTCTATGACATTTACATATGATTTAAATGAGATATTATATCCTAATGTATTAGGAATT
The DNA here is from genome assembly GCA_033971965.1 of Cucurbita ficifolia. NCBI lineage: Eukaryota > Viridiplantae > Streptophyta > Magnoliopsida > Cucurbitales > Cucurbitaceae > Cucurbita > Cucurbita ficifolia. Next base: position 5,244,098 of record CM066964.1, on the reverse strand, counting down.
CAAATATATCATTTGACAAAAAATATCATAAGTTTACGGTAAATAGAACCCTTGGGTTGAGACAAAAAGCATCAAACACTCTCTACTCTCTACTCTCTACTCTCTACTCTCTACTCTCTACTCTCTACTCTCTACTCTCTACTCTCGAGAGAGTAGAAAAATTAGCTACTTAAAGAAAAATATAAATTTTATATTTACAAATCTTGTCCTTATATACTGCATAAATAATCTTCAAAGAAAATCAAAGAGTTACAAAAACATATTAAAAAACAACATTTTGTTTTCTATTAATAGGTTATGATGAAAGAAACATTCCAACCAAGGTCTATTCATAGTAATCTTCGAACATTTTGTAAAAAATGAAATAAGTGATATTTTGCAAAGGAAGCTGATAAGGTCTTCAAAGAGCATGTGGTCATGTGTGACATTTTACATTAACAACACGCCGAAAAGAAACGAGAAATTCTGAGACTCGTAATGTACTAGTAAAGAGAGTTATAGATTCGTAGGAAAGGAGAGGAGCGATTTGAAACAAATAAAAATTTTGTCCCATCCATTTGAAATTCGTGAAGAATAAACATCTTACGTTAAAGGGAAAAATTCCTTTTGCTTAAACAAAAGTCTTATTAGATACTTTTAAATTTCGAGAGATCAGCTAGGGGCTAAACTTGTAAGTTAATATAATTTATAAAATTTATGATTTTTATATTATCAAAGTTTAATTGAGCTAGGTCGGTTCAATCTAGTGAACTCAAGAATTGGACCGAACCAAACCAAACAAACTAGTTAGTAACATGATTTAGTGGAAGCATTGCGAGGCAAAATAGAAGCAGTGGTGGAGGGTTTGGTTGAAGACTCCGCTTCCAAATGAAAATGTCATTTCAAAATAAATCTATTCTTCACCCCTTGTTTCGAGTGAAGATTGAAGTAACATAGTTTTCATGTTAGGCTTTGCATGGAAAAAGAAAGAGAGATGTAAAGTATTATTTCAATTTATTGTCTCTAACATACAACCATATATAAAATTAACTATAAAAAAGATATATAAAATTACTTGTTCTTCTTGATGTCTCGAAATGCTTGTATTGTCCAAGAGCTTCAATCAACACTGGAGGGTTACTTCTGTAACCGCTCTAAAGACGCTCAAGATCACAATGAACTAGATAGAACAACCCTAGAACTTTGAATTGAATAACTTGGGTTTTACTTTTGATAGGACCTTTCTTCTTATCCCATGCTTGCTTTAGTTTTAAAAGTTAATATTAATTTGTCGAACACGACACAACTGACATAAAACATGAAAACCATGCCAAAATAAATTTTAACAAGGAGTTCTATGGTGTAGTGGTTAGCACTTTGGACTTTGAATCCAACGACCTAGGTTCAATTCTCGGTTATGGCCTTTAAGAAATTGCATGTCTTTTTCCTTAGGAAGAAG
>CM066964.1:5203623-5242560 GCA_033971965.1 Cucurbita ficifolia | reverse complement strand
GTAGATGGTTTGGCAGCACTAACACTTGATGAGTGGTTGTAGATGGTTTGGCAGCACTAACACTTGATGAGTGGTTGTCCCCCTCCCATAAAAGATCATTGTGAAAGTCAATTGCATTGAAAAAAGGTGGGAAAGAAAAATTACAATACTTTGAAAAGGAGAGATTCGATGACTACTTGGTCCTCTACAGTACACTTTGGGTAATTCAAGTTGGTAGGCCTAGACATAATTTCGTCGAACTATCATACAAATAAAAAATACAATAGTAAAGCAATACGCCTTGGAAATCTTATGTTCTAACTTCATGTATATGATTTTTTTTTTTTACTTTAAAGGATTAGTGTGTAAAACTAGAGGGGAAAAAGTTAAAATCTTTGAATACAAGATAACTAAAATGGAAAAATTTGCCTCTAATTTATCATGAGCATACGTGTGAAACATTTATTATACAAACATGTTAGTTAGGAAAGATGTGATACTCGAGTAAAAGAGAAGCACATGAATGAACCAGAAACAATATCTGAATAAAATTGATTATGAGAATAGGATGGCTAAGAAAGGGTTAAAGAATTGAAAGTACAAGTGCTCAATCATTAAAACTTCAAAGTCAAGCGTGTTTTACTTGGACAAATTCTATATTGTTTGACGTCTTGAATTTTTTTAAGAAGCATGTTAGTGAGAACAAAACATGCTGAAAGAATTTGGGTTCGTCTATAGAGATAGTTTTCACTCTTAAGAAGAGAAAGAAAGTAACATGATCATGTCCTAGTGAAAATATATATAAATATAAATTCTATAATTAAAATAGTTTAATGTGTATTTTATTATCAAAGTCAAATGTTTGAATGAAGATGGATGTGAGGATACGAATAATGTCCCTCTCTCTCCTCTCCTCTTTATATTCTTATATAAGTTTAGAAAAACAAAATATTACAATCAATTTTATTAATAAAACATTAAAAATTTAAATCACCAAAATAAATTAAAAAAAAACATAAAAATATATTAAAATTAATTTAATGAAATTCACAAATAACCACGCTTAATACAATTAAAAAAATATATATTTATTTTAGAACATAAAAATATAATAAGTACAAGTAACACTAATCTCAATTGTTTGACTTAAACATTACAACTATTATCTCGAACTATAAAGAATTTAATTCCAAACTATCTTCTAATGGACAAACGCTTTATTAGCCTCTGTCGTAAGATTGCACTTTATCAATTTCAGCAGCGTTAACTTTTAAGTATTCATGAACAAAGTCGGCCTTACAAAGACTCTTGGAACTATTTACCAAAGAGAATTAAAGGAAACACTTCTTACACTTTTTGAACCGTTTCCTTATTTTGTACTATGAACATATAAACTCTATTTTGAATATAATGTAAATATATATGTACATTATATTTTTAATCTTTCTTTTTTATTTCGAGAAATTTTTTTTACTGTGTTTTCAACCACTTTTAAGTCATGATCCGTGTTTCGGGAACCCATAGAAATCGGGTCGTGACTTAAACATAAAAAAGTAATTTTTTAGTATGAATATAAATGTAAGTTGCATTCGTATATGGACAAATCCATTAGTACAAAAAATATTCATGAACTTTCAAAACTAGTACCCTTAACATTTTAAAATAAGGTTCGTTCTTAATAAAACAGTTAATCATACTTTATAAATCGTCTCCCTTTTACGTTTCTTCTCACTCATCTTCTTCAACCTATGACCCAACAATATTTCATCTCCTTGTTTTTTTTTTCATTTCTCTTTTTAAATACCCTTATTTAATTCATAAATCTCTAAAATGTCTCCCGTTTTCATTGGTTTTCTCTCTTCTTAAATATCAAAATCATAAATAAAAAGGTGAAGCTCTCTCTCAAGTGCTCTTCTTTGTCCATAATTTCACATAATTTCACATTTTTAAAACCGGTAACTTAAAGAATCCTACATTGATATATTTGTCATTTCAAGTAGTCGTTATAAGTTTGTCGGCGACACTGCCTATGGTCAAGCTTGGTAATTGAGTTTGTAACCCATCCGTTGGGTTCATGGAATGATTCTCTAGATTATCCTTTCCATGATGGGAGTTGGCCCATAGGTCTTGTGTGAAGAAACCCTTGGTTTAGCGCCCTTAAAGTTGAAGGAAGTGTCGTAAGGCTAATTTCATAGAGTGACATAGCCTTTCGGACAACAATTCTTTTCCATTTTATTTAATTTTTTTCATGAGGATTCATTTCCAAATGCATGCTAACATCCTTATTGTTGAATGAACGACATGAAACTCGTTTCACATAGTAGCATTGCCTTTCACTCCTATTGGTTAAAGGATAGTAGGTCGATTCTCCTTGACCCAATTATACGTGTTGGGTAGTTCTTTAATGTTTTCAAAATATTAAGCTATACAATCACTTTTATTATTATTATTTTTTTTTTGTTAAAAATTGTTATTATAACAATTTGCCTAAAGCCTTTGATTCAGTTCCAAATGCAAGTAGAAAAATGAAATCATGTAAGTTGCGAACTCATACCTTTCATAGAAAAAAATAAATTTTGAAGGTATCCACACAAATCAGAAAATAATGCAACCAAATTTATTTTAAACATAGAAAACTTCATAAACAATGTCTTTGATTGTGCAAAACCAATAAAAGAAAGGGCCTAATATAGTAGAGTAAAAAAAAATTGTTACCCAGATCTTGTGTGTATGTGATTGATGGATGTTGACTTTGACCAATTTTTTTCCTTGTATTTTTTTTCCTAAGTTTTGAAACTATTTCAGCACTTTTCTCTTGTACACATGCTTATAATTTTACGTTTAAGGACTTTATAAAAATTTTTGGAAATTAAAAAAGTAAAAAAGAAATGTAAGGAAGTTGTTGTACGGGTTGGGTGTTATGATTATAAGTCAATTGAGTTATGTGGAAATCAATTTCGAAGATGAAATTAAAGTATTAATATTGATGTCATCTTTACTGAGTTTTGAGATATTGTTATTAATGCGATCAGTATATTTCCGGGATTTGAGAAACTAAAGTTTGATGATAATATTTGTAAATGAGAAATTGTAGAATCATGGAGCGGTGATCTTAGCATTGACCGAAGGAAAAGAAATAAATGAAGGGCCTAAACAAACGTGGCAGGTCAAAATCAAAGATTAAAAAAAAAAAACTCTGAATAGACCAAATGCAACCTATTGGAATTAGAGAGGAAAAAGGCAATTTCAATCATATTGCAAAAAAAAAAAAAAAAAAAACATAATCACAAATCCACATGTGGTAATGATTATGTAAATTTAGTAGAAGATATTAGGGACGCTCTAATTCTTAGTGTGGATAGCCAAGTTGAATCCTATATTATTTATTCCGGTACATCTTTTTATTCGTCTCGAAACAAGAAACTATTTAGAATTTTAAATTCTTGAATTTTCGGGAAAGTGCATCTTGCTGACAATAAGACCTTGGAGATTGAAGGAGAAATGGATGTCTGCATACAAACTTCTGGTGAAAATCAGTGAACATTGAAAGATGTTAGACATATTTCTAATCTCAATAAGAATCTGTTATTTGTCAGTCATCTGGACAACAAAGGTTATACAATGGAGTTTTGAAAGAGTTTGTGGAAGATAGTGAAGGGTGTTATGGTGGTAGCACGTGACACAAAATCTAGAACCTTATATACCATTACAGGGTGTATAAACATGGCTGCTGTTGCTTAGAGTGCTTCTAGTTCAAGTTCATGTCACAATCGACTTTGACATATAGTGTTAAAGAAATGAAGATGTTGGTTGCAAAAAGAGCTTTAAACCCTATGCAATTTGTTGATCTGGGTCTTTGTGAGAGCTATGTTATAGACAAACAAAACGAGTTGGCTTCACAAAGGTTGATAGAGAATCAAATAAAGATCAATTTGAATTTGCTCATATAGATGTTTGGGGACTATCTTCAGTTTCATAACTTGGGGAATCCAAGTTCTAAATTCTCTTTATTGAAGATTTCAGTATGAAGGTATTGGTTTATTTTATGAAACACAAGACAGAGGTATTTGTTACCTTCTAGAGATGGAAAGCTAAAATTGAAAATCAGACTATTTGAAGATCTAATACGTGAGGTTTGACAATGGAGGAGATTATAATAAATCAAAATTCAAAGCATTCTATGTAACTTAGAGAAGCATATTAATAAAGACAGTTCTCGATAAGGAAAGACAAAAAAGTATTTCTAAAAGGATAAACAAAACATTGAAAGATTTAGTAAGGAGCATGAGGATTCATTCTGGGTTGTCAAAGACATTTTTTATTTTTTTTTTTGTTTTCGGAGAATTGAAACAAACTTGATGCTAAGGTTGTAAAGTGCTACCTCTTAGGTTATGGTTCTAACATGTTTTCATATAGATTTTTCTTTGGTTCAACACGCTTACCAACCATGTGATCCAACAAGTATTCTCAAGGGAGTGCTATGTATTTTGTGTGGAAAAGGAAGTGACAGCTAATTGGGATCCACTCTCCTCAAACTCGTCCTAGGGCGAGGGACAACATATGTACATAAATCATGACTTAGCAACAAACGGATCAAGGATTCAGTACTTAAGTCTCAAAACCTCGTAACCAAGACCCTCATAACAAAATCAATAATGTTATGTCTTATGGTCATGTTTAAAGCGTTTTACACTAGCTTTAGCTATAGACAAGATCAAGAGTTTAGAAGTAGGCTTCTTAATGAATATTTTATATTCACGGTAGTCCTTTACTATTTTTTTAGTTAATGACGTGATGTTTGTCAAAGATGGGAGAATTCTAGTGTAGGCGGGTCATAAAGACAGCCTAGGTACGAGAGTTATTACCAGAATTTGTGTCTTTTGTCTCGACTCCATATTTTGTAAACCTTTTTTTTTTTAAAATGTTAAACTTAAAGTTATATTTTGTAATATAAATATGTAGGTATGTTATATGCATTTTTTTTTAGTCTTCTTTGTTTTTAAAAGCAAAAGATTTTCCCATATTTTTATCCTTTATGCATCAACCCACATCGTGATTCGTGCTTCAAATAGCTTAAAAATTGAGTCATGATGATTAGTATCATAGTAGGTTTTAGGTCCCGTAGAATTGTCTAGATTTAATATTTAATAATAATTTTAATTATTTCATTTGCAATTTAATATTATCTATTGTGTAAACCATCCAAGGTTATTAATATATTCTTGAATAGTACGTAGTTGACATGTAGAAGGATAATGTTCAAATAATAACTTAAAAGGTCTATAGTATATCGAAGATGTTGACTTTCTTATCTGGGTAACACTATTTATACGACTAACTTCGTAATTGTTACAAATGATTTGATCAAAATATTTTATGTGGAGACATATGAATGGAGGTATCATATACAATAAGTTTGAATAAGACTAGACTACGAAATATTTTTTTTCTCTTTGTAAATTCGTTAATTGAGAAGATCAGTATTTCCCACGAAAATCAAATGTGACTTGATCGTAAAATCTTTAGTGAGTTATAAAATTTTCCCTATAGGTTTGTCCTTTGATTTGCATGGTTTAAAATTACTTTTGCAACCAATTCAATATGCCTACGAGTGTGGGAATTGACAAAATAGAGAGCTTAGAACATAATTTCCGGAGATAGAATTTACTCCTATAAAATATATGGTAAGTAGATTTTGGGACTTGAACAATGGATCATCACCCTCTCAAAAAGACCGAAGATGGACTTGGTTTATGATTGGTTCATAAACAATTGTTTATTTGAGAATTAATGGTAGTAAAGCACAAACATATAATTACTGAGGTAAAACAGACTTTTGACCCAGCTGTAATTATGAACGGCTCACAAAGGATTGACTTGCATGTAATGATTATATCGATGGACACAACTTGTTCTACAGTGCATTTTCAATAGGAAAGTTACCTATAGTTTACGAAGAAAATTGATTAATTAAAGATTTTATTTTATTAACTTTGTATTATCAAAGCTTATACTATCACGACCCAATTTTCACCTCGAGTTGCGACTAATTCAAAGCTTAAAAACTTAAATGACAAAGTATAACAGCACCGTAAAAAATTTCATGTTTAAAACAAAACATAAATACATTTTATTTACAAATTCGAAGTGGAATTTGAATGCATTGGGTTGGGTAAGTCAAACAACTTAAATCAATAAAATAGTTGAAAACTGTGTGGGTTTGTATCGCACTTGCTCTAGATTTGCTTCCATCCTCCAACTCCTACTTGTAACCGGAAAAATATAAGAAAATAGGAATGAGTACAAAGACTCAGTCAGTAGTCTATAGGCTCTTAATCGTATCTTTAGCGTATGCTAGGGTACCATATTCTTTTTTATAACGTTCTTGTTCTTATAATGGTCTAACCCAAGGACCTTTGTCCTTGGTTCAGAGTTTTTAACCTTTGTTCGATTCTTGAGTGGTACCTAGAAATCGACTTTGAGTTTTTATAATGCTACTTTAGGACATGAATGTGTGGTTACTCGTTTCATTGCCTTAGGGTAGCATATTGATGTATTGATATTTTCTAAAACGATTGATCAACAATTTAAAGATCTCCATACATTCGTTAATGTAATCAAAAGAAATTGGCTTGTGAAGTCTGGAATTATACCATAAATTGGACTCTGTATACATAAATTTCCAGGAAATTTAATTAAACAAACTATTAAAACCGATTCAAGTTCATTGAAAAGAGACTTTGAACAATCTTGTCTCAAACAAAAAAATTGATGCTATTTGCCTCTATGTTGTGACCTCCTTCAATGGGATCTTCTATTCCTACGACCTACTCTGATGCGGTCGTTCCAAATTAGTTTGTACCGAAACAAGAAATAAAAAATCATTTTGAAAAATCTTCTCAAATTGTAGAATTTTCGGTTGAGCTTGAGTATGATGATCACAACATTATCGAGATCATCAAAAAGGCATATGCATCACATTTATTTTTCATACCTAAAACAACTCAAAAATCTGAAGGTATTACAATTTTATCCTTGTCGACACCAAATCGGTTGATATTACTCACATACCAAATCGGGATGGTCCTTAAAAAATAACTTGTTCTAAACTAATAATCTTCGAAGTCATGGACCTGACGTATTGAAATCAAGATTCGTACAAGGAGAAGACTCTTTCAAAAACCTTCATCCCTCAACCTTATTCATATAAAGATTACATCAAAACTTGGTACAACAAGTATTCTTGATTCATTCAATTGTTAAAAAATGCTTAAATAATCAATTACCCATTCTCGCTGGTCTCATAGAAAAGAAACATTTAAAATATCTTTTCCTACATCTTCAAAACCCTTCGTCCCGTTCAAATGTGCTTTTGCCATATTTCCAAATTCCTTCCATTCCTTCATGGAATTTCCAGCTCTAAAAAATGGGTTAATTTAAACAAATATTTCAAATATTAAAAATCGAAGGGTGGGAAATATATATTTACACCCATGCAACAATAAAATTTTTAGGAAATTTTGAGAGAACTACCATGTACAAGATTATTGATTTTTAAAAATTTCTCCAAGAGGCGGCTCAATCGGCTTCTCCTTCCATCAAAGAAGAGAAAGATACAATATATGACCTCAAAGATCAGTTCTTGGATTCATAACCTCAAAATTTGTAACAACCAAGACAACCGACCACAATTTTTATTAAACTATCAAAAGTAGAAAGAGAATTAGAAAACATATCGCTTCACTTGCCACTTTAATCAACTAGATGATCAACACTTTTCTGATTATTTTGATCTAATGGACCGAGATCGTCCTTAAACTGCATCAAAAGACTGGTACAAATATTAGAAGCAAAATAGAAATCCAAATCTATTGTTCGATGAAAGAGTTGTGGTCTCCTCAATGTTGCAGTCCCAGAATCTTGCAGAGCATGTGTTTGCTGTGGCTATTTTTTAGTATGGTCCTGGCAATAGGAGGACTTTCGTGGTAAGTCCGTTGGTAAACATTGGTGCCCGATCATGTGAAAGATAAAAAAAAATGAGAAAGCAATTTTAGAACATTTATGTAACGATCTTAAATTTTCACTTACCTACTGTCGCTACCTTTATCATCATCTATACTCATATTCAAAATTAAACATTTAAAATTTCATCATAAAACATAAATTTCCTCTTAAAATATTGTCATGGACTTATTTGTTCAAAACATATTAAAAACAATCAAACAAAATACTAAATTAAATAAATAAACTTTAATTACCAATCATGATAGGGGTGGCCCCACTATTGGGGTCAGAGAATGCAAATGCATGCAAGTCATGATGTGTCGCAATCGCCAGCATAAGGCGTACAGATTCCAACATTGCCACTAGTGTTAAAACCTCTTCAAAGTCCACCCCTTGCTTCTCGACGTAGCCCTTCGCCACAAGATGGGCCTTGTGCTTCACAACTTCTCCCTCGTCGTTACGCTTGAGTTTGAACACCCATTTGAGTCCTATGGCTTGGTGTCCCGGCGGCATGTTTTATAGACTCCATGTCTTGTTCTCAATGATGGACGCCATCTGTTCCTGCATTGCCTTCATCCAGCATGGGTTCTTCTCTACTTCGATGAAAGAGTTCGGTCCATCCGCGCTGATGGCATGTAGTTCAGCCACCTCTTCTTCGAGCTCGCGCGCCGCCAGTCCCAGTGGTTCACCTACTCCTAGTAGGTCTTCAATCCTCCGGTACCTGGCCACTAGACCATAATCGTGATTGGTACCTAGCGTCGAATCTGAAGTACGTGGTGTTGAGAACTCCACTGGTTTAGGGGGCGTAGTAGGAGTTGTGGCCGGTGTTGGCATAGGCGAGCCCGGTGTAGCTACTGTCAGTAGTGACAGTGCTCGGTGCTGCACTCCTTCTTCTCTCGGCTCGGTGACAAGGTACTCCACCATGAATTGATCTGGGTTCTGGTTTTCCATTGTCATGTCGTTCCACCGCCAGAAGGTGTTCTGGTTTTCTGAGGTAGGGATGCATGATGTTCATGTACGCGATGCAGCCAAACACTCGGAGATGATGTACCGCAAGCTTCTTGTTGTACCAGACCTCATGTGGCATCTTCCCGTCAAGGCTTCACGTTGGCGACTAGTTGAGGAGGTAGATGGCCATCATGACCGCCTCTCCCCAGAACTTCCCAGGCATCTCTATCGTCATCAGCAGTGATCTTGCCATCCCGATGATTGTCTGATTCTGTTGCTCCACCACCCCATTCTGCTGGGAGGAGTAGGACGCCGTTAGATGCTGCTACACGTCGAGCTCATCGTAGTACTTGCCGAAGCTTACCGAGGTGAATTCTTCGCATCGGTCCATGCGTAGCACTCGCATCTTCTTCATGCATTTGGCATCCGCGCGCACTTGAACGCGCTCAAACACCTCCGCCACTTCACTCTTCGCTTGCAGTAGGATCAGCCACATGAAGCGGCTCTTGTCATCGACCAGCAGGAGGAAGAGAGTCTTGCCGCCTGGGGTCGCCGGCTTGATGGGCCCACAGAGATCGACGTGTACGAGCTCCAACAGCTTATCAGCACGGTAGGATGCCTGAGACGGAAACGGGGTGCGCTTCTGCTTACCGATTTGTCACCCATCGCACAGCCTGTTCATGCCCTCGATTGCTGTCAAACCGTACACCATCTCCACCTTGTGTAGTTTTTGTAGAACAGGAAAGCTCAAATGCCTGTACCTTGCATGCCACCTCCAAGCTACTTCTTCGGTCCTAGCCGAGAGGCTGACCGGCTGTTCTATCTTCAACTCTAGGATGTAGAGGCGGTTTGCCGTGTGCCAACTTGCATGAGGAGGCGTCATCGATCAACGCAAATCTTGAGAAGCCCAAACTTGATCTAAATGTAGCAGTCGGCCTCATCGAGTTGACCCAGGCTCACAAGATTAGCATTGAGGCTCGGGTTGAAGTAGACGTCGGTCAGCTTGCGGTGCTCGTCGCCCTTGCTGATGAACAGGATGGTGTCGTGCCCTTCGATCTCGATGATGGAGCCGTAGCCGAACTTCACCGTCCTGCTAATCTCTGAGTTGAACTCGAAGAACGCAAACCTGGCCTCGATCAAAGGGACGGATAAACCTAGGGCTCAACTTCCCCTTTTTACCATACTTGAGCACCCCTCTCATGGGGTGCTACCTTTAGGAATATATGGTCTCCTACCTCGAATTCCATGTCTTTGCGCCTTTGGTCTGCATAGCTTTTCTCTTCGCTCTGTGCGGTTTGTATCGTAGCTTTGATCTTCTGGATTGCAGCATTGGTAATTTGCACCAACTCTGGTCCAATAGTTGTCGTTTTCCCCTTCTTCCAAAAGATAGGAAATCGGCATTTTCGTCCATAGAGAACCTCGTATGGGGCCATTTGTATGGTGGCTTGGTAATTATTATTATAAGCGAATTTCATAAGGTGTAGGTACTTATCCCAGCTTCCTGCAAAATCTATCACACATACCCTCAACATGTCTTCCAATATTTGGTTGAGCATTTTTGGATGACCATCTGTTTATGGGTGGAAGGAACTGCGTACCAGTTCCTTTTGGAGAATTTTCCAGAAGCGAGATTTAAATTTGGCATCTCGGTCTAATACTATTGACACGGGAACACCGTTTAGAAGTACTATTTGCTCCATACAGAGTTGGGCCAAGTTATCTACCGAGTAAGTAGTTTTTCTCAAGATGAAATGAGTGGACTTGGTTAATCGATTAAGGATAACCCATATGACAGTGAAGCCTTTCTTGGTCCTAGGTAATCATACCATGAAATCCATGGGGATGTCCTCCAACTTCCATTAGAGAATACTTACGGGTTGTAGGGTACCTGACGGGTGTTGTCTTGGTGCTTTGATTTTTTGGCAGGTCAAGCATCGACTCACGTACTCTGCTATGTCTCGTTTCATTCTTTGCCACCAGTAGTAGGACCTCAAGTCTTGGTACATTTCAGTGCTTCCAGGGTGGATGGCAAATGGTGAGTCGTAAGCTTCTATGAGTAACTCCTTTATTTGTAGACATGGAGAATCATTCAAGACAGTCAACTTCTGATTGCAGCAAGATTTTGCTAAGGTAAGGGTCCTTTTCCCGAGTATCAATTATACATCTTTTTAGCAGGTTGGACCATTAGTTATCTCAGTCTTGCTGTTAAGCCCTTAACCAAGACCTTGATACCGGCCCCAATCATTTCCTCTTGGAGCTTTCTTTGTCCTGTGATTAATGCTTAGGATTGGGCCATCTTTCGGTTTAAGGCATTAGCTACAACATTGGACTTTCTAGGATGGTACAAGAATTCTATGTCATAGTCTTTTACAAGTTCCAACCACCTCCTTTGTCTCATGTTGAGCTCCTTTTGTGTGAACAGGTACTTTAGGCTCTTTGAATCTGTATACACCTATATCTTTTCTTCATATACATAGTGCTACCACATCTTGAGGGCGAACACCACGTCTGCCAACTCAAGGTCATGTGTAGGATAATTGCTCTCAGTCTTTTAATTGGCGAGAGACATATGATATCACTCGTCCATTATGCATTAACATGCATCTCAAGCCTCTCCCTGAAGCATCACTGCATATGACGAAGTTTCTTGAGTTGTCTAGTAGTGCGAGAATCGGGGTTGTTACTAACTTGTCCTTGGGTTTCGTGAAGCTTTTCTCGCATGTCGATGTCCGAGTGAAGGTCTTACCCCTTTTGGTGAGTTGGGTTAGAGGTGCTATATCTCTTATAATAGCCCGCCAGTCTTAGGAAGCTTTTAACTTCAGTGACTGTACTTGACTGGGGCAATTTGATTACTGTCTCAACTTTAGTCGAGTCTACGGAAATACCTTCCTTTGTCACGACATATCTGAGGAAGTCCACTTCTTGAAGCAAGAACTCGCACTTACAAAACTTTGCGTATAACTGGTGGGTTCGTAACCTCGTCAATATCATTTTGAGGTGGGTCTCATGTTCGTTCTCGATCTTGGAGTAGACAAGGATATTGTCTATGAAGACAATTACGGATGTGTGAAGGAAGTCTTTGAATACTTGGTTCATCAAGTCCATGAAGGCTGCAGGTGCGTTAGTTAGTCTGAAGGACATCACCGTGAACTTGTAGTGGTCATACCTGCTGATATGATAAGGAATCACTACAAAGGGAGTAAGATTCGGATTACCTTGTCTATCGAATATCTCAAGGCAAGAACATTGTTTGAGATTCGAATCACTCCACAAGCAAGATCGATCATGTCTAGCTTGAATGATTCTTGTTGATCAAATATCTTAAAGCAAGAACACTTGTTTGAGATTCGAATCACTCCACAAGCAAGATTGATCATGTCTAGCTTGAATGATTCTACATGCAACCTAAACTACATAGAATTGCAAAGAATTTAGCCATTGGCTAAAGAAAGCACAAATGGTTCTTTTACTATATTTTCCAAGTCTCCTTACAAATACAACATACGTGGCTTTATATAGCCTCAAAATGAAACTATTAAAGGCATTCCAAGAATTGTAACATTCATACTTTGTGGCCATAATTAACAATTATGTAATTTTAACCTAAAGTAAATAAAAAGTCTTAAAATATATTAATGAAATAAAATAACTCTAAATTGTAACCTACCTAAAATTTATAACAATGAAACTTCTTCTTCAATGTGGCATGAATTGGAATATCTTTTTGATAATTTCAACAACATTTTCTTCACATCTTCATTGACGTATATTGTATGATTGATGTCTCTTGGTTCATATCACCTGCTTCTGAAGGCCGTCTTAGGTATGTCTTTCTCCTTGATTGTTAGTTGGTGATATCCTGACCTTAAATCTATCTTGGAGAACACTGAAGCTCCTTAGAGTTTTTCGAAGAGGTCATCAATCCTAGGGAGTGCGTACTTGTTCTTTATCGTAAGTTTGTTAAGTTCCCTATAGTCTGTGCACAATCGCAAGGAACCATTTTTTCTTGATGAAAAAGAGCATTGGGGCTTCCCATGGTGATACACTTGGTCTTATGAACCCTTTGTCAAATAATTCATCCAATTGTTCCTTCAGTTCCTTGAATTCAACTGTAGCCATTCTACAAGGGGCCTTGGAGATCAGCCAAGTTCATGGTTCCAACTCGATCCTAAAGTCTATCTCTCTGACTCGGGGCCTAAAAGTTCCTACGGGAAGACGTCTTGAGTCCTTTAGTACCTGTACGAGGGATACATCGATGTTGGCTCTATTATTTTTTGTGATGCTGGCTAGGAACGCCCATGCTCCCTGCTTAATTAGCTTTTCCGCCATCATAACTAAAATCAACTTTGGAATGTCTCTAGAACATTCCCCGTTGTACTTGAAACTTTCTCCTAACAGTGGTCCATGGCCCTCGCTCCAAAGTCCACTCCCTTTCACCTTCGAGCACCACCATAGTTTTGCATCATCCATGAGATGCACTGCGGCAAACGTAACTCTCAGATCCTCTGAGCAAGTTCCTGTAGCCTTCAAGTATTGTTCTACGTCAAAAATAAAGTTTTCTAATTCCTTAGCATCCCGGTACCCATTGAAGGGTATGGGTTCTTGGATTTTCAGTTTGTTAAGCCCAACATGAACTTGGCTAGGGGTGTGGTTCTCTACGGCCTTCCTTGTCAAACTCACCCGGGTGCTCAACTTAGCCATGATGGCGTTCAACAAGAAAGACCTCGAAAACGAGCGGATTATCAAATTAACCATTTGAATCACCTCAACCCCACTTGTTGAAATTGAACAAAATATCTATAACATAACACTAACAAAGGTATGAAGTTCATAAAAGTCTTTTTAATCTAAGATACTATTGAACTTGACCATTATAGTGCCTCTCAAATGTAGGGGTGAAAGCTAGATATCCTAACCGCTAGACGACAATGGATTTTGGTGTTGTTATCAAAGAGACTTTTGTCCGATAGCTGAAGAGTTTTAGCATGATATTTTAGGTAATGTCTAACTCTTCGATACGTCTTTCTATGTGTGTGATAGAGCTCTCAGATCTACCGCCACGTTTTGAGCAATTCGATCGTGTGGTTCTTTCTTCTAAGGAGTCAACATCAAACGTCATGTCTTTGATTGGCAACCCATCTAAGGGAGTGTCGATTGCTTCGATTCCATCAACAGTCTTCCCATGAATTTATGGTGCATGACCCATTTTTTATACCTTTCACCTTGGAGCGCCACCATAGTTTTGCATCGTCCATGTGATGCATTGTGGCCAACGTAATTCTCAAGTCCTCTAAGCAAGTTTCAATAGCCTTCAAGTATTGTTCTACATCAAAAATAAAGTTTTCTAATTCCTTAGCATCCCGGTACCTATTGCAGGGTACGGGTTCTTGGATTTTTAGTTTGTTAAGTCCATCATGAGCTTGGCTTTGGGTGTGGTTCTCTACGGCCCTCCTTGTCGAGCTCACTCGGTGATCATCTCAGCCATGATTGCATTCAACAACAGAGACTTCAAAAACGACCGGATTATCGCATTAACCATTTGAATCACCTCAACCCCACTTGTTGAAATTGAACCAAATATCTATAACATAACACTAATAAAGATACTAAGTTCATAAGTCTTTTTAATCTAAAATTCTATTAAACTTGACCATTATAGTGCCTCTCAAACGTAGGAAAAGTTTAAATATAATTCGTGACAAAAGATGAAACTATAAAATAAAAGAAATAAGAAAATAAAATTCCATTACCGGGAATCAGACCCGGGTCAACTAGGTGAAAGCCCGATATCCTAACAGCTGGACGACAATGGATTTTTGGTGTAGTTGTCCTGGACTGTTTGGTACGATCGCTGAAGAGTTTTAGCATGATATTTTGGGTAATGTCTAACTCTTCGAGACGTCCTCCCATGTGTGTGATAGAGCTCTCAGAGCTACCACCACGTTACGAGCTCTTCGATCGTGTGGCTATTTCTTCTAAGGAGTCAACATCAAACGTCAGGTCTTTAATTGGTAACCCATCCAGGGGAGTTTCGATTGCATCGATTCCATCAACGGTCTTTCCATGAGTTTATTATGGTGCATGACCCAATTTTTATACCATTCATCTTAGAGAGCCACAATAGTTTTGCATCTTCCATGAGATGCACTGCGGCCAATGTAACTCTCAGGTACTCTAAGCTTCCATGTGTGTGATAGAGCTCTTAGAGCTAGTTAACCTTAAACTCCAGGTCTTTGATTGACAAACATCCAGGGGTGCGTCGATTGCATCGATTCCATCAATGGTCATCCCATGAGTCTGTCTTTGATTGACAAACATCCAGGGGTGCGTCGATTGCATCGATTCCATCAATGGTCGTCCCATCAGTTTATGGTGCATGACCCATTTTTTATATCTTTCACTTTCGAGCACCACCATAGTTTTGCATCGTCCATAAGATGGCATTGCGGCCAACGTAACTCTTAGGTCCTCTTAGCAATATCTATATATAACATAATACTAATATCTATATAGCACGACACTAACAAAGGTACAAAGTTCATAAAGTCTTGACCAATATAGTGCCTCTCAAACGTAGGTAAAGTTTGAATTGAACCCAAGTCTCCTAGGTAAAAGCCAAATATCATCGTTGGACGACAATTGATTTTTTGTGTAGTTGTCCTAGAGTCTTTTGTCAGATCATTCAGCATGGTCTTTTGTGTAATGTCTAACACTTCGACACGTCCTTCCATGTGTGTGATAGAGCAATCAGAGCTACCTCCACGTTTCGAGTTGTTCGATCGTGTTGCTCTTTCTTCTAAGGAGTCAACCTCAAACGTCAGGTCTTTGATTGGCAATCCATCTAGGGGAGTGTCGATTGCATCGATTCCATCAACGGTCTTCCCATTATTTTATGGTACATGACCCATTTTTTATATCATTCACCTTTGAACACCACTATAGGTTTGCATCGTGCATGAGATGCATTGTGGCTAACGTAACTCCCAAGTCCTCTGAGCAAGTTCCTGTAGCCTTCAAGTATAATAGAAAAACATATTAATGTATTTGATAAATACTAAAATAATTGATGTAGATTAGAAATATTAAATAAAAAAATATATATTTGAAAATTTAATGAGATTCATATTAATTAAACATATATTACGATATTGTATAATATTTAAATGTGATTTAAATAAGATATTATATCCTAATGTATTAGGTATTCAAATATATCATTTGAAGAAAATTATCACAAGTTCACCGGACAAGTTCACCGTACATAGAACCCTTGGATTGAGCCAAAAAACATCAAACACTAAATACTCTCGGAAAAATTAGCTCTACTTTGAAGGACTTTATAAAAGAGATTCAATACTTATAAATACTTATAAGATATAGAGAAAGCACAATAAAAACCTAGAGAACTTTCTCCATATTTCTTCAATATAAGTTTGTTCAACTTTCTCCATATTTCTTCAATATAAGTTTGTTTTGTGTTAAGTTAGATTATAAACTTTCAAAAGCTCATATGTGCATAAATGAAATTTGTTTGGTAACTTCCTCTATGTTATATTAGGTACGCTATTTTTAAATGAATTGTTCCTTTTCAAAATTTCGAAAAAAAAAGTTTAGAAACAAAGTTTTAAAGAAAAATATAAATTTTATATTTACAAATATTGTCCTTACATACAGTATAAATAGTCTTCAAATGAAAATCAAACCGTTATAAAAAAATTAAAAAACAACAATATTCCAACGAAGGTCTATTCACAGGAATCTTCAGGATTATGTAAAAAAAGAAATAGGTGATAAATCTTCAACATTCCAACAAAGGTCTATTCCCACTTAGCTGGTGTGGTCACAAGAGATCAAATGGAGTCATCCACTCCCCTGATGCAATTCTCCTCTATGTTGCGACCTCCGGTTGCAATTCAATCGAGGCCTTCTACGTCTACTCCTTCAACGGGATCTTCTATCCCCATGACTTACTCTGATGCGGTCGTTTCGAATCAGTTTGTATCGAAGCCATAAATAAAAAATCATTTTGAAAAACATTCTTAAATTCAAGAATTTTCAGTTAAACACAAATATGATGATCCCAATGCCACCGAGATCATCAAAAAGGCATATCCATCTAGTTTATTTTTCATACCTAAAACAACTCAAAAACCCGAAGATATTACAATTTTATCTTTGTAGACAACTCAAAAACCCATAGATATTACAATTTTTCATAATACTTATGTTAGTATATCTTTCAAACCCATTTTCCTCTTGCAATGTGCTTTTGCAAACAAATATTAAAAATATTAAAAATCAAATGGTGTGAACAAAATATTTACATGGAAAACAGCCATTTACTAAAGAAGACCCTGAGCTCACTGCTTCAAGCAACAAGCGCACTGCTTCAAGCAGCAAGCGTCTATTTTTGGGGTCCTTTCGTTTGAATGTTATAGGAGAGAGTCGATTGAACAACTATCTATCTCAATAATTGATTGAAAGAGGGTTAGGACTCAACCTACAATATAATCATTATGAGCGGGTACGTTTCAACCAATTAAACTATAAGCCTCTACGGATCTCTACATGCAATTCGCTCACTTCGAAAAGCTGACGGAAAGAGGAGATCAGTTATTTCCAAATGCTTCTTTCGGAAAAGCACGGGAAAGGCCTATAAAATCAATTGTACAAGTAAATAGAGTTGTAGATTAGTAAGAAAGTAGAGGAGCCATTTAAAACAAATAAACATTTTTTCTCATCCATTTGTAATTCATTAAGAATAAACATTGTAGGTTAAAAGAGAAATATTCTTTTTTTTCTTAAACAAAAGTCTTATTAGATACTTTTAAATTTTAATAGATTCAATTAGGGGCTAAACTTGTAAGTCAACTTAATTCATAAAATTTATGATTTTTTTATTATAAAAAATTTAATTAAGTTAGTCCGTTCAATCTAGTAGTCCCAAGAATTGAACCAAACAAATTAGTTAATAACATGAATGAGTGGAACCATACAACAATATATAAAAATTAACTATAAAAAAAAATATAAAATTATTATTTCTTATTCATGTCTCGAAATGCCTGTATTCTCCAAGTGTTCCAATCAATACTGGAGGGTTACTTTTGCAACCACTCTAAAAACTCAAGATCACACCGAGCTAGATAAAACAATTTAGAACTTTTAATTCAAGGACTTGGATTTGACATTTGATAGGACCTCTTTCTTATCCCATGATTGCTTTAGTTTTAAAAGTTAATATTAATTTGTCGAACATGAACATGAAAACCATCCCAAAACAAATTTGATCAAGTGGTTCTATGGTGTAGTGATTAGTACTTTGGACTTTGAATCCAATGACTTGAGTTCAACTCTCAGTAGGTCCTTTAAGCAATCCAAAGATAGTTTGACAAGTTTTAAAAGATCATTTCACTAGAAGTTTTTTTTGTGTGTTCAAAGATCATTTCACTAGAAGACAACAAAATACGTGGAGTTATGGAATGAGGGGAATCGAAGAATTTTCATTACGAGTGAGTTTTAGGAAAGATAGGTCCCTACCATGCTACCAAAGATACACCCATTTAGGTCTCTACCATGCTACCAAAGATACACCCATTTCTACGTAAATTGTGCCTCAGACTTCAGAGCTTGGAGAAGGAAATTGGATGTCCATATATAAATATTTCCTTCCAAAACTCATCCATTAGCTTGAGGTGAAGGAGAAGAATAGAGTTAATGAAGGAATAGGGGGCTTGATAGGGTCTCCCCCATC
The DNA here is from genome assembly GCA_033971965.1 of Cucurbita ficifolia. Lineage (NCBI taxonomy): Eukaryota > Viridiplantae > Streptophyta > Magnoliopsida > Cucurbitales > Cucurbitaceae > Cucurbita > Cucurbita ficifolia. The sequence goes on along the minus strand of CM066964.1, from coordinate 5,223,875 downwards.
CAATAAACTTGGAATGGGTTTTCTCTGGCCAAGAAAACGATTTTTCAGCCAACTTTGATGGCAAATATTTAGGGTTGGTCCACAAGAGACTCTGAGGATTACTTCTTCATTGAAATTCCATATATAAGATCAAGGAAGGAATTAGAGAAAAAACTCACTTCACAAGGCGGTGGAAGCTTCTATGGGGCCACAAAAGTCCCATCTTCCTCCCCTATTGGAGGAAGAAGATGATGACGTGGTCAATTCAATTAAACCGGCCGTGACACCCCTAAAAAAAAATCTCACATTTTGGCTTAATTGAACCTATTCTGGACCAATTCTCATGAAAGCAGACTGGGTCACAGGGAATACATGAAGCCCTTTACAAAGGTATTAGACTATATCACAAGGGACACATGAAACCTCGAACATAGCTATGTTGTGAAGAACACATTAAACTTTAAACATAGATATGAATCGAGTTATTCATCTACCATAGGTCCCCACAGGTTTCCCTGTAGAGTGTCTAAACGAAAAGAAATAAGAATAATTACCAAGAACCAAGAACTAAGTACGAAGAACAAAGAACAAGGAATCGAGAACAAAAATTCAAGAACTAAGAACTTAAGAATTCAGAACCTTAGAACTAAAGTCCTTATAAAAAAATAAGAAGGTAAGAACTTAGAACCTGTTCCAAAGTCTTCCATATAGAACCGGTACTTAGATCTCCTGATAACTATTTTTAATGTTTCAAAATGATTTTTTTTTAATCATTCTCTTATTTTGTACTATGAACATATAAACTTTATTTTGAATATAATGTAAATATATATTATTAAATTAATTCATTCATTTTTTTATTTTGAGAATTTTTTACTGTGTTTTCAACCTCTTTTAAGTCGTGATCCGTGCTTCGAGAACTCATAGAAATCGAGTCATGACTTCATAAAAAAATAATTTTTTAGTATGAATATAAATGTAAGTTGCATTCGTATAAGGACAAAACTATTAGTACCAAAAATATTTATGAACATTCAAAACTAGTACCCTTAACATTTTAAAATAACGTTCTTAATATTAGTATATGATGAATACAGTTGATCATACTTCATAAATCATCTCCCTTTTACGTTTCCTCTCACTTCTCTTCTTCAACCTATGCCCAACAATACTTTATCTCCTTGGTTTTTCCTTTCACTTTTTAAATACATGTAACAACAGAAAAAATAAAAATAAAAATTATAACAATAACAATAATAATAATAACTAAATAAATAAATTATAATAATAACTTAAAATAAATAAATAAAACAAAATCAGTTAAATAATGAAAGAAAGAGTGAACCTTCGAATTCCCTATGAGATCTCAACCATCTTCTCAGACTGCACTTACCACAGCAGATTTATAGGAGATGGTGTAAAATTTATTTAGAGAGATTTGCCGATAAGTTATATATCAGATCTCCTCTCCTTTTAATCAATTATTTGGTTTTATTTAGCAGTTTACAAGATTTGTCTTGATAATAACAGAAAAAAAGAGTAAAATTGAATGAATTGGCGTTTTAGAAAGATACATCGGGATCAATAGAAAAAAAAAGTAAAATTGATTAAATTGGCCAAAATTAATTGCTAAGCTAATTAAAAAAATGTAACAAATAGAGAAAGAAGATTAGGAACGGAAGTAAAAGAAAAAAAAAATAAAGGGAACATAGACAGACAAAAGCAAGATTTGAAAAGTGTTAAACAATTTTAAATTGTTTTTACATAAATAATATTATAACAAATATATATAAACATTTTAAATTTTTTTTACACAAATAATATTATAACAAATATTCAAGACTTTACTCATGCCATATTTGCATGAAATCTAACTCAATATAGAGAATTGAACTTGAAATTGATGTGTTCACATAGGTGGACTTGGATGCAAAGGACAAAATCGAATTTTCATTAATAACAAATCGGTGACACCAGCCTAAGCTAATTAGTAAGTGACTTTACTATCAACATGGTTATATTTGATGTGTGAATTATTTGTGAATCGTTATGCTTATGATATGTTAAATACTTACGATACGATGTATTCAATGATATGTTTGAGATAGGATACGAGAATGATGCACTAAACGTAATGTAACGATAAGAGTAAGATATGTTCATGAAACGTTAAGGTTAGGCTACGTATCGAAGTGTTATGGATATGAGAGATTTAATAAAACGATATGGTCACGATCGATTGATAAGAGTTCTATATTGTGTGTCCTCTTGAATTTTTTTTAAGAATTTTTTTTTAAGAATCGTGTTAGTGAGAACAAAACATGTTGAAAGGATTTGAGTTCGTCTATAGTGATAGTTTTCACTCTTAGAAGCGAGAGATAAGTAACATAATCATGTCATAGTGAAATTATATATATATATAAAAATAAATAAAGAAAAAGAAAGAAATTCAAAAAATTTTAATTTATGCATTTCTATAATTAAAATAGTTTAATGTGTATTTCACTATCAAAATTTATTTAAAGTCGAATGTTTGAACAAATATGGGATGTAAGGATTAGTTTATGCATTTCTTTTTTTTTTTTATAATCATATATAAATTTTTACAAAAACAAAATATTACGATTAATTTTATTAATAAAACATGAAAAAGTTAAATCACCAAAATAAATTAAAAAAACATTAAAAAACATATTAAAATTAATTTAATGAAATTAAAAAATAACCCCTTAATACAATTAAAACAAAAATATATATTTTATTTAAAACTTAAAAATATACTAACTAAGTATTAGTAACACTAGTCTCTATTGTTTGACTTAAACAATACAATTATTCATTAACAAAGTCGGTCTTACAAAGTCTCTTGAAATTATTTACCAAAGGTGTTCAAATGAGCGGTGTGGAAGAGTTTCCTTTAGATGCTCTAGTACCAATTAAGGATGTCAATGTCCTTGTAGTGCAAAATGCAGGAAGATTGGTAGTTGAAAAGAATAACGAGAATTGTGGATATCATTTCATTTACAAGCGTGTGGTGAAATGGTCTGGTCGGTAAGACTAGAGAACGTCGTCCTCGCAAAATTTATATTATTGTGATAGAAGTTATAAATAATGATGGTATTCCTTGGTCTTTTATTGCAAAGGGGAAGAACTTCCTTTTTTGTGCATGTGATATATCCACTGCCACCCGCTTATAAGTCACTCACCGACTAGAACTTGACTTCATGACTAGAACTTTGACCTTATCGCCCACTACAAGTAAGTCATTCACCGAGGTAACCCGATCACTGGTGATGTTTGAAACATGGAGGAACCCGCTAAGGAACATTCAGATGGATGTATCAACAATTTTCGAAAACTAAAGATAATAAGAACAACATAATATAAAAATTTTCTTGCCATGTTATAGTTAATGAATATGGTATGCATAATATAAAAAATGCACGATAGGAGACCAATACAATAGCTATGGTCGTCCATACTGTCCTTTTGTCCAATTATGTTAAGCAAATGTTTTAGCAAGCGAAGAGTTTTTAGTAAGATTACTATTGCAAAGAGCTCGGTTTAAGGCAAAGAGGTCTCTGATGTGAAAGATGCACCAATTTGAAGAGATTTGAGTAACCATGAATAAGACACATGATATAGCTTGTAAATGAAACAATGTTCATGAATCTTGTTATTCTCTTCCACTGCAAACATTCCAGGCTCTTGCACTTTTTTGTCATTGACATCCTTAATTGAAATTTGAATAGAAGGAAACACTTCTCCACAACTCATTTTGGAACACCTTTGATAGATAGTTTCAACAGATTTACTTTGCTTATAAATACTTTAGAATTCAATATTTATAGTTGTAGTTGAACGCTACTTAAATTGATGAAGTAAAATCTTAGGACGGAGGCTAACAAATCGTTTTTCCATTAGAAGATACCTTGGAATTAAATTTATAGTTGGGATAGAGGCATTGTTTTAGTCAAACCCAGTATACTTTTTAGTTTTAAAATAAATTGATTTTTTTTTTAGTTTAATTCTCTTTTCGAGTAAATTAATATGTATTTTAATAAAATTAATATTAACTAAATCAACAAAAAAAAAAAAAAAAAAAAAAATTATTTATTTATTTTTAAATTATAAACTAAATTAATAAAAATATCATTGAACTTTGCACTTTATCTAAAAAAATACTCATAAATTTTTTTTCGAAGTTCAATAATACACTAAATCTTTAAAAAAAAATCTATAGAAACGGTTATTTTTTTTAAAAAAATACTGTTGAATTTTCAAAAAAATCTTCAAAACTATCTTTTAACATTCAAAAGTGTTTAAAAAATATTGTTCAATTTTCAAAAATTTCATTGATACCCAATATTTTTTTAAAAAACTTAAAAAATAATCATACCGTTAGTACCCGGTTTCAAAAATAATAATGAACTTTTAAAAGTAATATTAAAAAAAGAGATAGTCTTGGAGGTCATAGATGGTTTCCATCCATATATTGACCGTAAAAAACTTTTTGATTTTTTTTATAAAAGTGAAGGGTGTTAATGCTATCTCAATACTTTCATGGGTATGTTTTAAATACAGTACTAACTCTAAGATTATTTTTGAACTTTTTAAAAGCAGAAGAGTGTTAAAAAACTTTTTAAACACAGTGCTACCATGATGATGTTTAACAAGAGAGTCCTCCACTTGTTGAACTTGAACCTAACATCTATAACATAACTCTAACAAAGGTATAAAGTTCATAAAGTCTAGACCACTAATATATATTAAAATAAAATTCCATTGCTGGGAATCAAACCCGAGTCTCCTAAGTGAAAGCCACATATCCTAACTGCTGGACGACAATGGATATTCCGTGTAGTTGTCTTGGAGACTTTTGTCAGATCGCTGAAAAGTTTTAGCATGGTCTTTTGTGTAATGTCTAACTCTTTGACATGTCCTTCCATGTGCGTGATAGAGCTCTCAGAGCTACCACCACATTCCGAGTTGTTCAATCGTGTTGCTCTTTCTTTTAAGGATTCAACCTCAAATGTAAGGTCTTTGATTGGCAATCCATAGGGGACGTCGATTGCATCGATTCCATCAATGGTCATCCCATGAGTTTATGGTGCATGACCGATTTTTGATATCATTTACCTTCGAGCGCCACCATAGTTTTACATTGTCCATAAGATGCATTGTTGCCAACGTAACTCTCAAGTCCTCTAAGCAAGTTCTAGTAGCCTTCAAGCATTGTTCTATGTCAAATATAAAATTTTCAAATTCTTTGGCATCCCGATTCCCATTGTAGGCATTGGGTTTCTTGAATTTTCTGTTTGTTAAGTCCAACATGAGCTTTGCTTGGGGTGTGGTCCTCTACGGGCTGCCTTGTCAAACTCACTCGAGTGCTCATCACAGCCATGATGGCGTTCAATAAGAGAGACCTTGGAAAAAACTGGTAACAATTATACTGGATTATCACATTATACATTTGAATCACGTCAACCCCACTTGTTGAACTTAAACCCACCTCAACCCCACTTGTTGAACTTGAACCTAATATCTATAACTTAACACTAACAAAACAAAGTATAAAGTTCATAATGTCTTGACCTTTATAGTGCTTCTCAAATGTAGGTATAGTTTAAATATAATTCGTGACAAGAGATTAAACTATAAAAAAAAATATATGAAAATAAAATTTCATTGCCGAGATCGAACCCAGATATCCTAATCCCTAGACAACAATGGATTTTTCATGTAATTATCATGGAGACTTTTGTCAGATCGCTAAAAAGTTTCAGCATGGTCTTTTGTGTAATGTCTAACTCTTCGACATGTCCTTCCATGTGTGTGATAGAGCTCTCAGAGCTACCTCTACATTCCGAATTGTTCAATCGTGTTGCTCTTTCTTCTAAGGATTCAACCTCAAATGTAAGGTCTTTGATTGGCAATCCATAGGGGACGTCGATTGCATCGATTCCATCAACGGTCTTCCCATGAGTTTATGGTGCATGACCCATTTTTAATATCATTCCCTTTCGTTCGACACCATTGTTTTGCATCGTTCATATGATGCATTGCGACCAACGTAACTCTCAGATCTTCTGAGCAAGTTCTTGTAGTTTTCAAGTATTGTTATACATAAAAAATAAAGTTTTCTAATTCCTTGGTATCCCGGTTATCATTGAAGGCTTTGGGTTCTTGGATTTTTATTTAGTTAAGCCCAACAAGAGCTTGACTTGGTTTGTGGTTCTCTACGGCCCTCCTTATCAAACTCAATCGAGTGCTCATCTCAGCCATGATAGCGTTCAACAAGAGAGACCTTGGAAACGACCGATAATTGTTCAACTGGATTATCACATTAACCATTTGAATCACCTCAATCCCACTTGTTGCAATTGAACCTAATATCTATAACATAACACTAATAAATGTACAAAGTTCATAACCTCGGGACCATTTTAGTGCCTCTAAAAAATGTTTAAAATTAACTATAAAAATATATATATAATTACTTGTTCTTCTTGATGTCTTGAAATGCCTGTATTCTCCAAGAACTCCAATCAACTTGTACTTCTGCAACCACTCCGAAGACGCTCAAGATCACAACGTGCTAGATAAAACAACTTTAGAATTTTTAATTCAATAATTTGGGTTTGACTTTTGATAGGATCTCTCTTCTTATCTCATGCTCGCTTTAGTTTTAAAAGGAAATATTAATTTGTCGAACATGTCTCAATTGACATAAAACATGAAAACTATGCCAAAATCAATTTTAACAAGGGGTTCTATGGTGTAGTGGTTAGCACTTTGGACTTTGAATCCAACGACTTTGGTACAACTCCCGATAGGACCTTTTAAGCATCGACTTCCTCACATATTAGGGACAAAACCATTAGTACCAAAAAACAATTGATCATACTTCATAAATCATCTCCCTTTTACGTTTCTTCTCCCTCCTCTTCTTCAACCTATGACCCAACAATATTTCATCTCCTTACTTTTTTCATTTTGCTTTTTAAATACTCTTATTTAATTCATAAATCTCTAAAATGACTCCCATTTTCATTTGTTTTCTCTCTTCTTAAATATCAAAATCTTAAATAAAAAGGTAAAGCTCTCTCTAAAATGCTCTTCTTTACCGATAATTTCACATAATTTAACATTTTTAAAACCTGTAACTTAAAGAATCCTACTTTGATATATTTGTCATTTCATGTAGTCTTTATAAGTTTGTCGTCGACACTGCCTACGGTCAAGCTTGGTAATGTGAGTTTGTAACTCATCCGTTGGGGTTCTTGGAATGCTTCTCTAGATTATCCTTTCCATGTTGGGAGTTGGCCCATGGGTCTTGCGTGAAGGAACCCTTGGTTTACCGCCCTTAGAGTTGAAGGAAGCATCGTAAGGCTAATTTCACAGAGTAGCATAGCCTTTCGGACAACCATTCTTTTCCATTTTATTTAATTTTTTTTTTTTTTTTTTTCAAGGATTCATTTCCAAATGCATGCTAACATCCTCATTGTTAAATGAACGACATGAAACTGGTTTCACATAGTAGCATTGCCTTTCACTCCTATTGGTGAAATGATAATAGGTCGATTCTCCTTGACCCAATTACACGTGTTGGGTTGTTCTTTAATGTTTTCAAAATATTAAGCTACACAATCACCTTTTTTTTTTTTTTTTTTTTTTTTTTTTTTTTTTTTTTTTTTTTTTTTTTTTTTTTTTATCATAACAATATGCCTAAAACCTTTGATTCAGTTCCAAATGCAAGTAGAACAATGAAATCATATAAGTTACTAACTCATACCTTTCAAAGAAATAAAAAAACCAATAAAATATAGGCCTAATATAGTAGAGTAAAAAAAAATTGTTACCAGATATTGTACAGGTGATTGATGGATGTTGACTTTGACCAATTTTTTTTTTTTTGTATTTTTTTTTTTCCTAAGTTTTGAAACTATTTCAGTACTTTTCTCTTGTACACATGCTTATAATTAAGGTTTGTGTATCGGTTGGGTGTTATGATTATAAGTCAATTGAGTTATGTGGAAATCAATTTCGAAGATGAAATTAAAGTATTAATGTTGATGTCATCTTTACTCGAGTTTTGAGATATTGTTATTAATGCGATCAGTAGTTCTCACGGATTAGAGAAACTAAAGTTTAATGAAATCTAAGATGCAAATCTCAACGATAATATTTGTAAATGAGAAATTGTAGAAACATCGAGCGGTGATCTTAGCATTGAACGAAGGAGAAGAAGTAAATGAAGGGCCTAAACAAACGTGGCAGGTCAAAATCAAAGATTAAAAAAAAAAACTCCAAATAGAAAAAATGCAACCTATTGAAATTGGAGGGGAAAAACGCAATTTCAATCCCTATTGCACAAAAAAAAAACAGAAGAAACATAATCACAAATCCATATATGATAATGATTATGTAAATACGCTCAAATTCTTAGTGTGGTTAGCCCAGTTGAATCCTATATTATTTATTCGTCTCCAAACAAGAAACTATTTAGAATTTTAAATTATTGAATTTTTGGGAAAGTGCATCTTGCTGACAACAATACCTTGGAGATTGAAGGAAAAATGGATGTCTGCATACAAACTTCTGCCGAAAATCAGGGAACATTGAAAGATGTTAGACATATTTCTAATCTCAATAAGAATCTGCTATTTGTCAGTCACCTGGACAACAAAGGTTATACAATGGAGTTTTGAAAGAGTTTGTGGAAGACAGTGAAGGGTGCTATGGTGGTAGCACGTGACACAAAACCTAGAACCTTATATACCATTATAGGGTGTATAAACATGGCTGCTGTTGCTTAGAATGCTTCTAGTTCAAGTTCATGTCACAATAGACTTTGCCATATAGTGTTAAAAAATGAAGATGCTGGTTGAAAAAAAAGCTTAAAAGCCTATGCAATTTGTTGATATAGGTCTTTGTGAGAGCTATGTTATAGGCAAACAGAATGAGTTAGCATCACAAAAGTTGATAGAGAATCAAATAAAAATCAATTGGAATTGGTTCATATAGATATTTGGGGACTATCTTCCAATTCATAATTTGGTGAATTCAAGTTCTAAATTCCGTTTATTGAGGATTTCAGTACTAAGGTATTGGTTTATTTTATGAAACACAAGTCAGATGTATTTGTTACCTTAAGAGATGGAAGCTAAAATGTAAAATCAGACTATTTGAAGATCTAATATTTAAGGTTTGAAAATGTAGGGGAATATAATAATCAAGATTCAAACCATTTTGTATAACTTAGAGAATGACAATTCTTAATAAGGGAAGACAAAATAGTATTTTTAAAAGGATAAACAAAACATTGAAAAATTGAGTAACGAGTATGAGGATTCATTCTGAGTTGTGAAAGACATTTCTTTTTTTTTTTTTTTTCGAAGAATTGAAACAAACTTGATGCTAAGGTTGTAAAGTGCTACTTCTTACGTTATGGTTCTGACATGTTTTCATATAGAATTTTCTTTGGTTCAACACGTTTACCAACCATGTGATTCAACAGGTATTCTCAAGGGAGTGCTTTAGGATTAGTACTAATGCTATGTATTGTGTGTGGAAAAGAAAGTAACAGCTAATTGGGAACCACTCTCCTCAAACTCGTCCTAGGGCGAGGGACAACATAAGTACATAAACCATGACTTAACAACAAACTGATCAAGGATCCAGTACTCAGGTTTCAAAACCTCATAACCAAGACCTTCATAACAAAATCAATAATGTTATGCCTTATGGTCATGTTTAAAGCAATATGTTTAAAGCAATGTACACTAGCTTTAGCTATACAAGATCAAGAGTTTACAGGTAGGCTTCTTAATGAATATTTTATATTTACTCTAGTTGATATGGAAATCAACCCAAGGGGAGTAAGATTCGGATTATCTTGATCGAATATCTCAAGGCAAGAATCCTTGTTTGAGATTCGAATCACTCCACAAGAAGGATTGATCATGTCGAGCTTGAATGATTCTTCTTGATCAAATATCTCAAGGCAAGAACACTTGATTGAGAATCGAATCACTCCACATGCAAGATTGATCATGTCGAGCTTGAATGGTTCTACATGCAACCTAAACTATATAGAATTGCAAAGAAACTTAACCATTGGCTAAAGAAAAGCACAAATGCTCCTTTTACTATATTTTTCAAGTCTACTTACAAATACAACATACATGGCTTTATATAGCCTCAAAATGAAACTATTAAAGGCATTCCAAGAGTTGTAACCTTCATCCTTTGACCATAATTAGCCACCATGTAAATGTAACTTTCAAGTAAATAAAAAGCCTTAAAATATATTAATGAAATACAATTACTCTAAATTATTCAAAATTGTAATACACCACAAATTTATAACAATAGAACTTCATTCTTTTTTAATGTGGCATGAATTGAAATATCTGTTGATAATTTCAACAACAATTTCTTCACATCTTCATTAAAGTATATTGTATGATTGTTGTCTCTTGGTTCATATCACTAGTGAACCAACTAGTGCTTTACTTTTTTTTTAGTTAATGATTTGATGTTTGTCAAGGATGGGAGCAATCTAGTGCAGGCGGTCATAAAAGACAGCCTAGGTTCAAGAGTCTTTTGTCTCGACTCCATATTTTGTAAACTTTTTTTTCTTAAAAAAATGTTAAACTTAAAAATTATATTTTGTAATATAAGTATGTATGTTATATGCTTTTTTTAGTCTTCTTTGTTTTTAAAAGCCAAAGTTTTTTCCATATTTTTATCCTTTATGCATCAACCCACATCGTGATTCGTGCTTCAAATAGCTAAAAAATCGAGTCATAATAGATTAGTATCATAGTAAGTTTTAGGTCCCATAGAATTGTCTAGATTAAATATTTAATAATAATTTTAATTATTTCATTTGCAATTTAATATTATCCATGGGGTAAACCATTCAAGGTTATTAATGTAATCTTGAATAGTATGTAGTTGACATGTAGAAGGATAATGTTCAAATAATAACCTAAAAGGTTTATAGTATATCGAAAATGTTGGCTGTCTTATCCGGGTAACACTATTGATACGACTAACTTTGTAATTGTTACAAATGATTTGATCCAAATATTTTATGTGGAAACATATGAATGTTGGTATCATATACAATACGTTTGAATAAGACAAGACTACGAAATATTTTTTCTTCTCTTTGCAAATTCGTTAATTAAGAAGATTAGTATTTCACACGAAAATCATATGCGACTTTATCGTAAAATCTTGAGTGAGTTATGAATTTTTCCCTATAGGTTTGTCATTTGACTTGCATGGGCTAAAATTACTTTTGCAACCGATTCAATATGCCTACTAGTGTGGGAATTGACAAAATAGAGAGCTTAAAACATAATTTTTCAAGATAGAATTTACTCCTATAAAATATATGGTAAATAGATGTTGGGACTTAACAATGGGTCATCACCCTCTCAAAGACCTAAGGACTTGGTTGTGATTGGTTCATAAACAATTGTTTATTTGAGAATGAGTGGTAGTAAGAAAGAAATAATTATTGGGGTAAAACAGACTTTTGACCCAATTGTAATTATGAACCGCTCAAGAAGGGACTTGGTTGTAATGATTATATCGATGGACACAACTTGTTCTTTAGTGCATTATCAATAGGAAAGTTACCTATAGTTTACGAATGAAAATTAATTAATTAAAGAGTTTAATTTATTAACTTTGTATTATCAAAACTTATAATATCACGACTCGATTTTTACCTCGAGTTGCGATAAAATGTATTGCACTTGCTTTAGATTTGCTTCCAAACTCCAACTCCTACTTGTCACCGGAAAAATATGAGAAAATAGGACTGAGTACAAAGACTCAGTAAGTAGTCTATAGGCTCTTAATCATATCTTTAGCGTATGCTAAGGTACCATATTATTTTTTATAATGTTCTTGTTCTTGTCATGGTCTAGCCTAAGGACCTCTGTTCTGAATTCAGAGTTTTTAACCTAGAAATCTTCCCATCTTAGGAGGACTTTGAACTTGTATAATGCTACTTTAGGACATGAGTGTATAGTTACTTGTTTTGTTTCATTGCCTTAAGGTAGAATATTGATTACTTTAAAATCAAAGCTACCAAAAACTTATATTGCAGTATCATCCTGATTACTTTAAAACCTTTAAATCAAGAGCGGTCCTAGAGCTCATCTTTAGTTAGGTAGCACTCTGTTCAAAAGAAAATTAAAGAGTTACAAAAACCTATTGAAAATGTGATTTACTCAAATATTTCAAATTCTTTTTGGACGCAAAACAACATATTATTCATTTACCATTTCAAAAGGTTCATTTAAACAACATATGAAATCCGGATTTTGGGAAATTCAAATTTTCTGAAAGGATAAATATAAAATAACATTTAATGTCCCATTTGGAAAATACAAGTGAAACGTCATGCCATTCGGACTAACAAACCCTCCATCCGAATTTCAGAAAATTATAAAGGATATTTTCAACCCTTTTCAAAGTTTTTCAATAGTTTATATTCATGACGTGTTGATATTTTCTAAAACAATTGATCAACACTTTAAAGATCTCCATACATTCATTTATGTAATCAAAAGAAATTGGCTAGTTGTGTCCACACCGAAAATAAAATTATTTCAAATTCAAATCCTCGATTTAAAATTTATTTGGGCCTTGTAAACCCCATCCAGAGGCCTATTGAGTTTGCCTCAAACTTTCTTGATGAAAGAATCAAGAAAATCCAACTTCAAAAGTTTTGTAGGTTATCTCAATTATGTATCTGATTTCCTTCAAGATATCAAGCCCATTTAAAAACCGTCTTTAACGTCTTCAAAAGAATACAAAGTCTTGATCGGTAAGGCATACCTCTAAAATCCAAAAAATTAAATTATTGGTCAAATAAACTCCCTATTTAAGTCTTATCGGCCCAAAAGCATAGCTTTCAGTGGAATCTGACGCATATGGTATCGGATATGAAGGAATCCTAAAGTTGTCAAAAGATGGCAGAGAATCAATTATCATATTTCATTCGGAAGTCTGGAATTGTACCATAAATTGAACTCTGTATACATAAATATCCACGAAATTTAATTAAACAAACTATTAAAATGGATTCAAGATCATTGAATAGAGACTTTGAACAATCTTGTCTCAAAAAAAAAAAATTGAAGCTATTCGCCTCTATGTTGTGACCTCCTGTTACAACTCCATCGAGGCCTTTTGCCTCTATTCCATCAACGGGATCTTCTATTCCTACGACCTACTCTGATGCGGTCGTTCTAAATTAGTTTATACCGAAGTACGAAATAAAAAAAAAATTTTTTGAAAAACCTTCTCAAATTGTAGAATTTTCGGTTGAGCTCGAGTATGATGATCACAACGTTATCGAGATCATCAAAAAGGCATATCCATCACGTTTATTTTTCATAGTTGAAAAAACTCAAAACCGGTAGATATTACAATTTTATCTTTGTCGACACCACATCGGTGGAGATTATTCATATCCCAAATCGGGATGGTCCTTAAAAAATAACTTATTCTAAACTAATAATCTTCGAATTCATGGACATGACGTATTGGAATCAAAATCCGTACAATGAGAAGACTCTTTCAAAAACCTTCGTCCCTCAACCTTATTCATATAAATATTACATCAAAACTTTGTACAACGTCATCTTCTGATACCAAGATTATGAGAATTCTTGATTCATTCAATTCTCTTCCAAAATGTTTAAAAAATTAATTATCTAGCTAAAACAATGATGGTCTCATAGAAAAGAAACATTTAAAATATCTGTCCCTACATCTTAAAAAATTATTTTTCCCGTTCACCCGTTCAAATGTGGTTTTGCCATTTATTTCCAATTTCCTTCCATTCCTTCTTGGAATTTCAAGCTCTAAGAAAATGGGTTAATTCAAACAAACATTTTAAATATTAAAAATCAAAGGGGGAGATATATATTTACACCAATGCAACAACAAAAGTAGTTTAGGAAATTTTTAGAACTACCATTTACAAGATCGGTCAAAGAGGGAAAAACACTGAATTCTCGACTTAATGTCTAGGTTATTTGCAGATTTAGTTCAAACATCTTGGAAAGCTTATTGATTTTTAAAAGGTTCTCCAAGAGGCCACTTCAATCGGTTCAACATCTTCTCTTTCGATCGAGGAAGATGAAGATACAATATATGACCTCAATGATCGGTTCCTAGATTCATAACCTCCAGATTTGTAACAACCAAGGAAACTGACCACAATTTTTATTAAACTATCAAAAGTAGAAATTGAAATAGAAAACATATCGCTTCACTGCAACTTTAATCAATTAGAAGATCAACACTTTGCTGATTATTTTGATATAATGGACCGAGATCGTCCTTAAACTATGCATCAAAAGACTGAATAGTCGATAAAGTATTTCTATTAAAAAAAAGTCTTGTACAAATATGAGAAGCAAAATAGAAATCAAAATCTATTATTCGATGAAAGAGTTGTGGTCTCCTCAATGTTGCAGTCCCAGAATCATGCAGAGCATGTGTTTGTTGTGGCTATTTGCAAGTATGGTCCTGGCAATAGGAGGACTTTCGTGGTAAGTCTATTGGTAAACATTGGTACTCGATTATGTGAAAGATGAAAAAATGAGAAAACAATTTTAGAGCATTTATGTAATGACCTTAAATTTTCACTTACCTACCGTCGCTACCTTTATCATCATCTATACTCATATTCAAAATTAAACCTTTAAAATTTCATCATAAAACATAAACTTCCTCTTACAACGCTGTCATGGACTTATGTGTTCAAAAACATCTTTAAAACAACCAAACCAAATACTAAATTAAATAAATAAACTTTATTTAACAATCATGATACGGTGGCCCCACTATTGGGGTCAGAGAATGCAAACGCATGCAACTCATGATCTGGGGACCTTTCATTAAAAGTCATCATATGGGTGGCCTCCAGTCCGACAAAATTGGATGTGTAGTACTTCCCTGCTTACGACTCACACTTGTGAACATTGGTCCTAGACGGTTCGCACCCTCTTGTTCCCATCATAGTTGAGCTAGCTGACTGTAGCGACGTCTGGAGGTTAGCAGACCCCTGAGTGTCATGCGAGGAATGACCATCATCATCATCATAGTGTACGCATCCATACTCATAATAATAAATGGAGAAGTATCCCAATGTATATGTTGAACACACAAAATCCATGTGATCCCTATAATTTTCATCTTTAAAATATGTTTAGGACACAACCCTATACACCATTCACACATTACTCTAAGTAACATTGGCCTTCATACATTCATCATCATTAACATTAACTAGGGTTGTGCCTTTGAAAACTATCGTCATAACGCATCATGGCATTTAATACATGCACATAATCTTAATATGGAATATTATCATATTAAGTCATTTCATCATCATACGTCGTGCATCATCGTATTATTATGCATCTTCATCGTCATGTCAACATCATGTACATAATCACAATATCACATCATCATATCATTATCTAAGGTCATCAAGTAATCATATAACATATCACATCATACGCCTCACATCATCTTATTATTAAAGCTCATTTAATAAAGTTGCGGACCAGATGCTTCAAAAGAAGATGCAACATGTCTACCACGCTTCTTCACCATGCGAATTACAGTGTTTACTTTATTTTGTCCGTTTATGTAATTATTGCTTTTACTTTATGTCTTTTGAGATTAAGTTTAATTTACTAAGCAAGCCTCCCATTAACCCAATTAAGTTTAAATCAATCCTCAAAATATTAAAATAGTCATATCTTAAAAGGTAGGTGGAGTGCTATATGTTGTATCAATCTTTATTATAAATTTTCAAATTGGTAAAATTAGAGAAAAATGGGATAATCTTCTTCTCTTTTTCTTTACTTGTTTAGAAAGAACTAAGAAATAAAATTTTAGTGAACTTTGGTAAAAAGAATAACTTTAGAAAAAATTATCTTTGAACATTTAAGCCACGACCTCTCTTTTTATCAGCATAACAGTCCATATTTGATTATAACACCCATACGAGTTGAATTCTTAAAATCATCCAACATTATAATCATTCATTAAAGTTTGAAATTTATAGTTCTTCACAAACCAAATTTTGAATCTTTATAAAAGAAAATAAATTAATTGATAAATATTTGCAATACAAAGAAACAAAGGTGGAAAAGATAATAAATAATACTCTTTGGTAGTTCCACATTGAAAAGTTGCAGAAGAAACTTTCCAGATCCTATATAAGGCCATCAACGTATTCATTTACTTTCACGGAGCCATGCGGTGAGCACACAGCGAACTATTCTTTTGCCTTTTACTAAAGAATACCGTGTGTTCGCCGCTCCAAGCGGCATATGCTTATTTTTTTAGGGTTCTCTCGTTTGAGCAACACCTACATCAATTTTAGTTTAAAATAGTCTTTTGTTTCTTTTATTATGTTTCCAAGTATGTGTTTAATGTATATGAATTTTAACAAATTCTAAAAATTTCACATTACACAACGAACAAGATTAAACGTTCTAGAACTTTACATTCAATAAGGAAGAACTTGGATTTGACTCTTGATAGGACCTCTCTTCTTATCTCTAATGTTAATTTATAGAACATGACTTAACCAACATAAAACATGAAAATCATGCAAAAGTAAATTTTAACTAATGGTTCTATGGTGTAGTGGTTAGCACTTTGGACTTTGAATCCAACGACCTGGGTTCAACTCCCGGTAGGACCTTTAAGAAAACCAAATAAAGTGTGTCAAGTTTTAAAAGAAAGAATGAAGCTTTTGGTTTATGGGTTTCCAATTTTCATAAAAAAGTCCGGGCTAAAAGTTTTCACAACTTAATTCCCTCCATAGTTAACTCCCCAATAATGTTTTTGAGTATTTAAGGATCATTTTACTAGAAGACCAGGAAACTATTGGAGTTCTAGAATTAGGGGAATAAAAGAATGTTTTAAGCATAGCTAGGTAACTAGCTCCTCCCTAGAGACTATTTAGTTTGTTAAGGCCAATCCAATTTAGTTCCTAAAGATGAGAGGAATGTTCTTCATGAAGATGTCAAGGCATGAGAATGTCTCTATCATGCTGTCCTGAAACTCTCATTTTTACGTAAATTATACCTCACACCCGAAAGAAACTCATCAATTAGCTTGAGGGGATGGAGAGTTGGAGAATTAATGAAGGAATAGAGGGCTTGATATGTTCTTTTATCGTACATCCGATAAAAGTTTGAATGAGTTTGATCTAACCAAGAAAATGATTTTCAGCCATCTTTGACGACAAATATTTAGGCTACAGTCCACGAGTTGCTGTGAGGATTACTTCTTTGAAATCTCATATATACAATCCATGAAAGATTTAAGGCCAAAAACTTACTCTACAAGGCGGTGGAAGCTCATTTTTAGACCTACGGAGACATACAAAGTCGCATCTTCCTGCCCTACTAGAGGAAGAAGATTATGCAGTGACTGGTTCAGTTAAACCGGCCGCATCACCCCTAAACCAGACATCTCTTACATTTTTGTTTAATTGACCCTCTTCTGGACAGATTCTCATAACATTCTTTATGATTCTTGAAAGTAGATTGTGTCACAAGAAAGACATGAAAGCCCTTAACAAAGGTATGAGACCATATCATGAGGGACGTATGAAACCTGGAACATAGACTATGTTGCGAGGAATACATGAAACCTCATACATAGGTCATAATCGAGTTATTCATCTACAATAAAACTGCACAAGTATCTCTTAAAAGTGTCTAAAGGAAAAGAAATAAGAACAAGTACCAAGAACCAAGAACTAAGTACCAATAAACAAGAACAAAAAATCGAGAACTAAGACTTGTAAACTCAGGACCTTAGAACCAACTTTTTTAGGATAGAATTTAGAATCAAAGAAGTCAGAACCTTGGAACCAAGGTCCTTATGAAAAAAAAAAAAAAAGAATTAAGAATTTTAAGAAAAAAAAAAACTCGAAATTAAAGAACCTCCCCTTGAACAAAGGTCCTCCCTATACAACCATGTATTTATAACTCATGATAAGAACCGAAGGCCAATGGCCATATTACATAACATTTTACCTGAACAATAAGAACAACATTTTACCTGAACAATATATATATATATATATTTTTTTGTATATAATGTCCCTGTTACCTTTTACTCAAACACTTCCATTGGTGATGAACACATTTGAAAACCTAATATCTTGAATGCTTCAATTTGATATAGTTATGGGGCATTTCGAGAATCAAACTTGAGACCTCTCGCATCTGAAGCGAGAATCATACCACTAGACCAAATGACCTTATAATGGATCTATCATTTTTAGTTGCTAGTCCATGTATTTTTCTCCGCCAAATGATTTGAAATGTATTCATGAGTTTTATGCTTTAGAATTTAGTATTAGTGTCAGGTTAATTTCACGTTATCCATCACACAGTAGAATTTTTTATTTATTTTTTAAATTAGGCTGGTTTTCTTTCCATTTCTCTACAAATAGTTTCATGTTTTTCGAGAAAACATTTGAATTTTAAGCAAAATTTCACAAAATTTTACGACAAACTAAGTTTTTGAATACTACTTTTATTTTTAATTTTAGTTTTCAAAACATAACTTTGTTTTTATAACTCATAATTTAACATTTTTAAAACCTAGAAATTAAAGAATTCTACATGGATAGATTTGTAATTTCATGTAGTCTTCATAAATTTGCTGGCAACACTGCCTATTGTCGAGTTTGGTAATGTGAGTTTGTAACCCATCCGTTAGGGTTATTGGAATGATTTTCTAGCTTATCCTTCCCATGTTGGGAGTTAGACCATGGGTCTTCGGTGATGGAACCCTTTGTTTACCGCCTATAGAGTTGAAGGTAGCGTCGTGAGGCTAGCTCGACCCATAGTCAATCTTGGAGAATTTTGTGACTTCTTGTACCAGGTGAAATAGGTCATCGTTACGTAGAATGGGGCATTTGTTCTTTATGGTCACTTTGTTGAACTTCTTGCCGTCTATGCACAAGTGCATTGATTCGTCATTTTTCTTCATGAATAGGAGACAAAATCCCAAGGTGAGATATTGAGGTCTTGTCGGTGTAATTTTAGCTTATTTATCTGGACGGGAACCATGAGGTAAGAGGCCTTTGAGATGAAATTTTTCTTTGACTTAAATATTAAAATCTATCTATATCCTTTCGGAGGTAATCTTAGAAGGTTATACTCAGTTATGATAGGCATGGAGGGCATGGAGATTTCAACTCCTTTAATGTCGACCCTACTTGCTAGGAAGCTCCATGCTCCTTGACTGTTTAACTTTCGGATTCTTATCGCGAACATAATTCTACAGGGTATTCGTTCAGCCTTTTCTTGCTCTCCAACACTTTCTTTGAAGGCAGTGGGCATTCCCTACCTTTTCTTGCTCTCTTACACTTCTTTGAAGGCGGTCGTTCATTCGTTACTTCTTCTTGGGTGCGTTCGTTACTTCTTCTTGGGTGCGTCCTGTTCCACCTTTTTTTCTCTCTAACACTTCTTTGAAGGGGATCCGTTCACCGAATATACTTAGGCACGTTCCGTTCTACCTTTTCTTGCTTTCTTGCACTTCTTTGAAGGCAGACGTTCACCGACTTGGGTGGAATATGTGCCCCTTTCCTGAGAGTTTGAAGAGGGGAAGCACTGGTCCAAAATTTGAACACTTGGGGGGCCCTTTTCAACTTAATGCGAGAATCATACCAATGACTATTGGAAAACCTAATATCTTAAAAATGCTTAAAAATTTGATATAGTTGTTAAAAATTTGATATAGTTGTTTTGAGGCATTTCAAAATTGAACTCGAGACCTTTCGCACCCGAATCGAAAATCATACCACTAGACCAAATGCTCTATTAATGGATCTATTATTTGAATTAGAATCTCATGTATTTGAATTAGAATCATTTTCGTGTAACACCCAAAAATGAAGGACAACCATCAATGCAAGACCCAAAGGATCTAAGGAAGAAGTTTATGAGGATTAAGCAAAGAAAGGGGTCTTGGTAAGTCATTTCTATTCCCTAAGAAGTAATCTTAAGGACTTAAGACCTTTGGAGAAGGATTGAGAATGAAAGCGTAAGCGAAAAGGACGAAAATGTCATTTTTCCAATTATCAAAGATCTTTCTAGATTTTTAATTCTTATCTAGAAGGAATTTCAAGATGTTCAAGAAGGAAAAAATGATCAACAAAGGATGAAGAATTTTTCGAAAAATTATGGATTTTT
>CM066964.1:5177002-5203523 GCA_033971965.1 Cucurbita ficifolia | reverse complement strand
TGAACAATAAGAATCTTTTTATTTTAGGTTTGTTTTTTATGAACATTTTCAGTATGTACCGTCCCTATGGCTCTCCTTAAAATCACCTTAACAATAAGGATAATTTTTTTTTATGAACATATTCAGTACATACGTCCCCATTTACTGGGTTGATTTAGACGATTTAGGACACTTACTATTAGATGTATGAACACTTCGTCGATAGTTGGTCGTTCACTGGTATACTCCCATTGGGTCCTATCCATAAATCATTACGAACGAAAACATTTCGTTACGTGTCAAATTAATTGAATTAAATAATTCTTAGGTTCAAATTTTTTAATTTTATGTTGCTTTCAAGTCCCCTAGGTGTGAATGATACTCAGTTTCATTCAAGAGAACACTAATAAATCTCTTGAATGCCAATCAATTTAGATACATAGTATGGGAGGCATTTCGAGAATCGTTAAGAACAATTAGAAACATCTCAAAGAGACCAATTTCGCAAACAAAAGGACCGAGAGCGGAGAATCATACCACTAGACCCAAATTTCCTTATAATGCGATTCTATCCATTTTTAATGTTTGCTAGTCCATCCTGCGTTTATTTTACTCCGACCAAATGATTTGAATTTATTACACAACTGAGTATTTTTGTGATTTAGAACCTTAGTATTAGTGTCATGATTAATAATTCAAGTTGTCCATCACACGTAGAATTTATTTATTATTTTAAATTTGCTTGTATTTTTTCCATTTCTCTAACAAATAGTTCATGGTTTCGAGGAAAACATTTGAATTTCCTGTCCAAAATGTCACAAAATTTTAGAACAAACTAAGTTTTTGACACACACTTTTATTTTAAATTTAGTTTTTTTCCAAAAAAATATCGCGGTTAATCTATGACTATAATTTACATTTTTGAAACGTCGTAAATGAAATGAATCATCCCCATATGGATAAATTGTAATTCATGTAGTGCTCATAAGTTTGTTAGGGAACACGGCCTATTGTCGATGGTAATGTGATGTTTGTAACCCATACGTAAGCTTTTTGGAATCATTTTCTAGCTTATCCTTACCCATGTTGGGAGTTTGGGCCATGGTTCTGGTAGATGAACCCTTGGTTTACGCCCTTAGAGTTGAAGGCAGCGTCGTGAGGCTAGTTCGACCCCAAGTCAATCTTGGAGAATTTTTCGACTTCTTGTACCGGGTCAAATAGGTAATCGCTTACGCAATAAGGAGGTCATTTGTTCTTTAGAGTCATTGTCAAGCGCATTGATTCATCACTTTTTCTTCATGCATAAGAGACAAATCCAAAGGTGAGATATTGATGTGTATGAAGTCCTTGTCAGTAGGTCTTAGTAGGTGTAATTTGAGCTTCTTTATCTCAACAGGACACCATTAATGCAGGCCTGTGAGATGAAATTTTCTTTGACTTTATATTCAATATGCAAATCTATCTATCTTTGGACTTTTAATCTGGTGTGTCAAAGGACTAGACACCACCTCTTTTTTGAAAGGAATCGATGTTAGAAAAAATTTGGTCAACTAACCATGCTTACGATAACATCAAATTTTTTCACGTATATAAATTTTAGGACCACAACTACTGAGTGACATGCTATCTCTACTTGCCTAGCTCTAAAATTTTTACAAGCCACAATACTAACCCCACCATGGATTTAAACAAACAACTAAAAAGATATAATTCAAGCATAGATTGTAGTACAAATGATGTAGAAATAAAGGAATATGTGAAACTCGAATCAAACAATAGAAAGGCTAAATGTCGAAGTATAGGTAGAGTACCTTTCACCACAGAATTTGGATCATCTACATCTTTTACTCATGTAGGCGTAAGTTTTCGTAGGTTGGTGAGTCCAAGTAGATGGTTTGGCAGCACTAACACTTGATGAGTGGTTGTAGATGGTTTGGCAGCACTAACACTTGATGAGTGGTTGTCCCCTCCCATAAAAGATCATTGTGAAAGTCAATTGCATTGAAAAAAGGTGGGAAAGAAAAATTACAATACTTTGAAAAGGAGAGATTCGATGACTACTTGGTCCTCTACAGTACACTTTGGGTAATTCAAGTTGGTAGGCCTAGACATAATTTCGTCGAACTATCATACAAATAAAAAATACAATAGTAAAGCAATACGCCTTGGAAATCTTATGTTCTAACTTCATGTATATGATTTTTTTACTTTAAAGGATTAGTGTGTAAAACTAGAGGGGAAAAAGTTAAAATCTTTGAATACAAGATAACGAAAATGGAAAAATTTGCCTCTAATTTATCATGAGCATACGTGTGAAACATTTATTATACAAACATGTTAGTTAGGAAAGATGTGATACTCGAGTAAAAGAGAAGCACATGAATGAACCAGAAACAATATCTGAATAAAATTGATTATGAGAATAGGATGGCTAAGAAAGGGTTAAAGAATTGAAAGTACAAGTGCTCAATCATTAAAACTTCAAAGTCAAGCGTGTTTTACTTGGACAAATTCTATATTGTTTGACGTCTTGAATTTTTTTAAGAAGCATGTTAGTGAGAACAAAACATGCTGAAAGAATTTGGGTTCGTCTATATAGATAGTTTTCACTCTTAAGAAGAGAAAGAAAGTAACATGATCATGTCCTTGTGAAAATATATATAAATATAAATTCTATAATTAAAATAGTTTAATCTGTATTTTGTTATCAAAGTCAAATGTTTGAATGAAGATGGATGTGAGGATACGAATAATGTCCCTCTCTCTCCTCTCCTATTTATATTCTTATATAAGTTTAGAAAAACAAAATATTACAATCAATTTTATTAATAAAACATTAAAAATTTAAATCACCAAAATAAATTAAAAAAAAACATAAAAATATATTAAAATTAATTTAATGAAATTCACAAATAACCCCACTTAATACAATTAAAAAAATATATATTTATTTTAGAACATAAAAATATAATAAGTACAAGTAACACTAATCTCAATTGTTTGACTTAAACATTACAACTATTATCTCGAACTATAAAGAATTTAATTCCAAACTATCTTCTAATGGACAAACGCTTTATTAGCCTCTGTCGTAAGATTGCACTTTATCAATTTCAGCAGCGTTAACTTTTAAGTATTCATGAACAAAGTCGGCCTTACAAAGACTCTTGGAACTATTTACCAAAGAGAATTAAGGAAACGTGTTCCCTTATTTTGTACTACTTCATATAAAACTCTACACTTTTTGAACATTATATTTTTCCTTATTTTGAGAAATTTTTTTTAACTCCCTTTTACGTTTCTTCTCACTCATCTTCTTCAACCTATGACCCAACAATATTTCATCTCCTTGTTTTTTTTTTCATTTCTCTTTTTAAATACCCTTATTTAATTCATAAATCTCTAAAATGTCTCCCATTTTCATTGGTTTTCTCTCTTCTTAAATATCAAAATCATAAATAAAAAGGTGAAGCTCTCTCTCAAGTGCTCTTCTTTGTCTATAATTTCACATAATTTCACATTTTTAAAACCGGTAACTTAAAGAATCCTACATTGATATATTTGTCATTTCAAGTAGTCGTTATAAGTTTGTCGGCGAAACTGCCTATGGTCAAGCTTGGTAATTGAGTTTGTAACCCATCCGTTGGGTTCTTGGAATGATTCTCTAGATTATCCTTTCCATGATGGGACGTAAGGCTAATTTCATAGAGTGACATAGCCTTTCGGACAACAATTCTTTTCCATTTTATTTAATTTTCTTCATGAGGATTCATTTCCAAATGCATGCTAACATCCTTATTGTTGAATGAACGACATGAAACTCGTTTCACATAGTAGCATTGCCTTTCACTCCTATTCGTTAAAGGATAGTAGGTCGATTCTCCTTGACCCAATTATACGTGTTGGGTAGTTCTTTAATGTTTTCAAAATATTAAGCTACACAATCACTTTTTTTTTTTTTTTTTGTTAAAAATTGTTATTATAACAATTTGCCTAAAGCCTTTGATTCAGTTCCAAATGCAAGTAGAAAAATGAAATCATGTAAGTTGCGAACTCATACCTTTCATAGAAAAAAATAAATTTTGAAGGTATCCACACAAATCAGAAAATAATGCAACCAAATTTATTTTAAACATAGAAAACTTCATAAACAATGTCTTTGATTGTGCAAAACCAATAAAAGAAAGGGCCTAATATAGTAGAGTAAAAAAAAATTGTTACCCAGATCTTGTGTGTAGGTGATTGATGGATGTTGACTTTGACCAATTTTTTTCCTTGTATTTTCTTTTTCTAAGTTTTGAAACTATTTCAGCACTTTTCTCTTGTACACATGCTTATAATTTTACGTTTAAGGACTTTATAAAAATTTTGGAAATTAAAAAAGTAAAAAAGAAATGTAAGGAAGTTTGTGTACGGGTTGGGTGTTATGATTATAAGTCAATTGAGTTATGTGGAAATCAATTTCGAAGATGAAATTAAAGTATTAATATTGATGTCATCTTTACTGAGTTTTGAGATATTGTTATTAATGCGATCAGTATATTTCAGGGGATTTGAGAAACTAAAGTTTGATGATAATATTTTAAATGAGAAATTGTAGAATCATCGAGTGGTGATCTTAGCATTGACCGAAGGAAAAGAAATAAATGAAGGGCCTAAACAAAACGTGGCAGGTCAAAATCAAAGATTTAAAAAAAAAAAATCTCTGAATAGACAAAATGCAACCTATTGGAATTAGAGAGGAAAAAGGCAATTTCAATCATATTGCAAAAAAAAAAAAAAAAAAAAAAATATAAAAATAAAAAAAAAATAATCACAAATCCACATGTGGTAATGATTATGTAAATTTAGTAGAAGATATTAGCGACGCTCTAATTCTTAGTGTGGATAGCCCAGTTGAATCCTATATTATTTGATTCCGGTACATCTTTTTATTCGTCTCCAAACAAGAAACTATTTAGAATTTTAAATTCTTGAATTTTCGGGAAAAGTGCATCTTGCTGACAATAAGACCTTGGAGATTGAAGGAGAAATGGATGTCTGCATACAAACTTTGGTGGTGAAAATCAGTGAACATTGAAAGATGTTAGACATATTTCTAATCTCAATAAGAATCTGTTATTTGTCAGTCATCTGGACAACAAAGGTTATACAATGGAGTTTTGAAAGAGTTTGTGGAAGATAGTGAAGGGTGCTATGGTGGTAGCACGTGACACAAAATCTAGAACCTTATATACCCATTACAGGGTGTATAAACATGGCTGCTGTTGCTTAGAGTGCTTCTAGTTCAAGTTCATGTCACAATCGACTTTGACATATAGTGTTAAAGAAATGAAGATGTTGGTTGCAAAAAGAGCTTTAAACCCTATGCAATTTGTTGATCTGGGTCTTTGTGAGAGCTATGTTATAGACAAACAAAACGAGTTGGCTTCACAAAGGTTGATAGAGAATCAAATAAAGATCAATTTGAATTTGCTCATACAGATGTTTGGGGACTATCTTCAGTTTCATAACTTGGGGAATCCAAGTTCTGAATTCCCTTTATTGAGGATTTCAGTATGAAGGTATTGGTTTATTTTATGAAACACAAGACAGAGGTATTTGTTACCTTCTAGAGATGGAAAGCTAAAATTGAAAATCAGACTATTTGAAGATCTAATACGTGAGGTTTGACAATGGAGGAGATTATAATAAATCAAAATTCAAAGCATTCTATGTAACTTAGAGAAGCATATTAATAAAGACAGTTCTCGATAAGGAAAGACAAAAAAGTATTTCTAAAAGGATAAACAAAACATTGAAAGATTTAGTAAGGAGCATGAGGATTCATTCTGGGTTGTCAAAGACATTTTTTTATTTTTTTTTTTTTTCGGAGAATTGAAACAAACTTGATGCTAAGGTTGTAAAGTGCTACCTCTTAGGTTATGGTTCTAACATGTTTTCATATAGATTTTTTCTTTGGTTCAACACGTTTACCAACCATGTGATCCAACAAGTATTCTCAAGGGAGTGCTATGTATTTTGTGTGTGTAATTGGGATCCACTCTCCTCAAACTCGTCCTAGGGCGAGGGACAACATAGGTACATAAACCATGACTTAGCAACAAACTGATCAAGGATTCAGTACTTAAGTCTCAAAACCTCGTAACCAAGACCCTCATAACAAAATCAATAATGTTATGTCTTATGGTCATGTTTAAAGCGTTTTACACTAGCTTTAGCTATAGACAAGATCAAGAGTTTACAAGTAGGCTTCTTAATGAATATTTTATATTCACTGTAGTCCTTTACTATTTTTTTAGTTAATGACATGATGTTTGTCAAAGATGGGAGAATTCTAGTGTAGGCGGGTCATAAAGACAGCCTAGGTACGAGAGTCTTTACCAGAATTTGTGTCTTTTGTCTCGACTCCATATTTTGTAAACCTTTTTTTAAAAAAAAATGTTAAACTTAAAGTTATATTTTGTAATATAAATATGTAGGTATGTTATATGCTTTTTTTTTTTTTTAGTCTTCTTTGTTTTTAAAAGCAAAAGATTTTCCCATATTTTTATCCTTTATGCATCAACCCACATCGTGATTCGTGCTTCAAATAGCTTAAAAATTGAGTCATGATGATTAGTATCATAGTAGGTTTTAGGTCCCGTAGAATTGTCTAGATTTAATATTTAATAATAATTTTAATTATTTCATTTGCAATTTAATATTATCTATTGTGTAAACCATCCAAGGTTATTAATATATTCTTGAATAGTACGTAGTTGACATGTAGAAGGATAATGTTCAAATAATAACTTAAAAGGTCTATAGTATATCGAAGATGTTGACTTTCTTATCTGGGTAACACTATTTATACGACTAACTTTGTAATTGTTACAAATGATTTGATCAAAATATTTTATGTGGAGACATATGAATGGAGGTATCATATACAATAAGTTTGAATAAGACTAGACTACGAAAATCATATGTGACTTGATTTCGTAAAATCTTTGACTTGTGAGTTAGTGATAAATTTTTTCCTATAGGTTTGTCCTTTGATTTGCATGGGTTAAAATTACTTTTGCAACCAATTCAATATGCCTACGAGTGTGGGAATTGACAAAATAGAGAGCTTAGAACATAATTTTTCGAGATAGAATTTACTCCTATAAAAAATATATGGTAAGTAGATTTTGGGACTTGAACAATGGATCATCACCCTCTCAAAAGACCCAAGATGGACTTGGTTTATGATTGGTTCATAAACAATTGTTTATTTGAGAATTAATGGTAGTAAAGCATAAACATATAATTACTAAGGTAAAACAGACTTTTGACCCAGCTGTAATTATGAACGGCTTACAAATGATTGACTTGCTTGTAATGTTTATATCGATGGACACAACTTGTTCTACCGTGCATTTTCAATAGGAAAGTTACCTATAGTTTACAAAGAAATTTGATTAATTAAGATTTTATTTTATTAACTTTGTATTATCAAAGCTTATAATATCACGACCCAATTTTCACCTCAAGTTGCGACTAATTCAAAGCTTAAAAACTTAAATGACAAAGTATAATAGCACGGCAAAAAATTTCATGTTTAAAACAAAACATAAATACATTTTATTTACAAATTCGAAGTGGAATTTGAATGCATTGGGTTGGGTAAGTCAAACAACTTAAATCAATAAAATAGTTGAAAACTGTGTGGGTTTGTATCGCACTTGCTCTAGATTTGCTTCCATCCTCCAACTCCTACTTGTAACCGGAAAAATATAAGAAAATAGGAATGAGTACAAAGACTCCGTCAGTAGTCTATAGGCTCTTAATCGTATCTTTAGCGTATGCTAGGGTACCATATTCTTTTTTATAACGTTCTTGTTCTTATAATGGTCTAACCCAAAGACCTTTGTCCTGGGTTCAGAGTTTTTAACCTTTGTTCGATTCTTGAGTGGTACCTAGAAATCGACTTTGAGCTTGTATAATGCTACTTTAGGACATGAATGTGTGGTTACTCGTTTCATTGCCTTAGGGTAGCATATTGATTACTTTAAAATCAAAGCTATCAAAAGCTTATATTGCAGTAATATCCTGATTACTTTAAAACTAAGAGACTTTGAGCTCATCTTGAGTTAGGTAGTCTCCTAGTTTCTTGAAAACTAAGTGCTATCCTAAAAGTTTATCATGAGGTAGCACCATGTTCAAAAGAAAATCTAAGGATTTACAAAAACATATTAAAATTGAGAATGACTCAAATATTTCAAATTATATTTGGACCCGAGAACAACATATTGTTCATTTAAAATTTCAAATAGTTCATTTAAACAACATATGAAATCGGATTTTGGCCAATTCAAATTTTCTAAAAGGATAAATATAAAATAGCGTTTAATGTCACGTTTGGAAAATACGAGTGGAACGTCAAGCCATTTGAACTAAAAAACGCTCCATCTGAAATTCAGAAAATTGAGAATGATATTTTCAATCCATTTTAAAGTTTTTCAATAGTTTATATTCATGATGTATTGATATTTTCTAAAACGATTGATCAACAATTTAAAGATCTCCATACATTCATTAATGTAATCAAAAGAAATTGGTTAGTTGTGTCCACATCGAAAATAAAATTATTTCAAATTAAAATCCTCGATTTGAACTTTATTTGGCCTTGTAGACCCCATCCAAGAGCCTATCAAGTTTGCCTCAAACTTTCTTAATGAAAGAATGAAGAAAAGCCAACTTCAAAAGTTTTGTAGATTATCTCAATTATGTATCTGATTTCCTTCAAGATATCAAGCCCATTTAAAAAGGTCTTTAGGAGCGTCTTCAAAAGAATACAAAGTCTTGACCGATAAGGCATACCTCTAAAATCCAAAAAATCAAATCATTGGTTAAATAAAACTCCCTGTAAGTTTTACTTCTCAAAAACATAACTTACAATGGAATCTAAAGCATATGGTATCAAATACGTAGGAATCTTAAAGTTGTCAAAAGATGACAGAGATTCAATTATCATATTTCATTTGGAAGTCTGGAATTATACCATAAATTGAACTCTGTATACATAAATTTCCAGGAAATTGAATTAAACAAACTATTAAAACCGATTCAAGTTCATTGGAAAGAGACTTTGAACAATCTTGTCTCAAACAAAAAAATTGATGTTATTTGCCTCTATGTTGTGACCTCCTTCAATGGGATCTTCTATTCCTACGACCTACTCTGATGCGGTCGTTCCAAATTAGTTTGTACCGAAACAAGAAATAAAAAATCATTTTGAAAAATCTTCTCAAATTGTAGAATTTTCGGTTGAGCTTGAGTATGATGATCACAACATTATCGAGATCATCAAAAAGGCATATGCATCAGATTTATTTTTCATACCTGAAACAACTAAAAAAATCTGAAGATATTACAATTTTATCCTTGTCGACACCAAATCGGTGGATATTACTCGCATACCAAATTGGGATGGTCCTTAAAAAATAACTTTTTCTAAACTAATAATCTTCGAAGTCATGGACCTGACGTATTGGAATCAAGATTCGTACAAGGAGAAGACTCTTTCAAAAACCTTCATCCCTCAACCTTATTCATATAAAGATTACATCAAAACCTGGTACAACAAGTATTCTTGATTCATTCAATTGTTAAAAAATGCTTAAATAATCAATTACCCATTCTCACTGGTCTCATAGAAAAAGAAACATTTAAAATATATGTCCCTACATCTTCAAAACCCTTCGTCCTGTTCAAATGTGCTTTTGCCATATTTCCAAATTCCTTCCATTCCTTCATGGAATTTCCAGCTCTAAAAAATGGGTTAATTCAAACAAATATTTCAAATATTAAAAATCAAAGGGTGGGAAATATATATTTACACCCATGCAACAAAAACAAAATTTTTTTAGGAAATTTTTAGAGAACTACCATGTACAAGATTATTGATTTTTAAAAATTTCTCCAAGAGGCGACTCAATCGGCTTCTCCTTCCATCAAAGAAG
Organism: Cucurbita ficifolia; assembly: GCA_033971965.1. Lineage (NCBI taxonomy): Eukaryota > Viridiplantae > Streptophyta > Magnoliopsida > Cucurbitales > Cucurbitaceae > Cucurbita > Cucurbita ficifolia. The sequence goes on along the minus strand of CM066964.1, from coordinate 5,193,555 downwards.
AGAAAGATACAATATATGACCTCAAAGATCAGTTTTCTTGGATTCATAACCTCAAGATTTGTAACAACCAAGACAACCGACCACAATTTTTATTAAACTATCAAAAGTAGAAAGAGAATTAGAAAACATATCGCTTCACTTGCCACTTTAATCAACTAGATGATCAACACTGTTCTGATTATTTTGATCTAATGGACCGAGATCGTCCTTAAACTATGCATCAAAAGACTGGTACAAATATGAGAAGCAAAATAGAAATCCAAATCTACTGTTTGATGAAAGAGTTGTGGTCTCCTCAATGTTGCAGTCCCAGAATCATGCAGAGCATGTGTTTGCTGTGGCTATTTGTGAGTATGGTCCTGGCAATAGGAGGACTTTCGTGGTAAGTCCGTTGGTAAACATTGGTGTCCGATCATGTGAAAAATGAAAAAAAAAATGAGAAAGCAATTTTAGAACATTTATGTAACGATCTTAAATTTTCACTTACCTACTGTCGCTACCTTTATCATCATCTATACTCATATTCAAAATTAAACATTTAAAATTTCATCATAAGACATAAATTTCCTCTTAAAATATTGTCATGGACTTATTTTCTCAAAACATATTAAAAAACAATCAAACCAAATACTAAATTAAATAAATAAACTTTAATTAACAATCATGATAGGGGTGACCCCACTATTGGGGTCAGAGATTGAAAATGCATGCAACTCATGATGTGTCGCAATCGCCAGCATAAGGCGTACAGATTCCAACATTGCCACTAGTGTGAAAACCTCTTCAAAGTCCACCCCTTGCTTCTGGACGTAGCCCTTCGCCACAAGATGGGCCTTGTGCTTCACAACTTCTCCCTCTTCGTTACGCTTGAGTTTGAACACCCATTTGAGTCCTATGGCTTGGTGTCCCGGCGACATGTTTTCTAGACTCCATGTCTTGTTCTCAATGATGGACGCCATCTGTTCCTGCATTGCCTTCATCCAGCATGGGTTCTTCTCTGCTTCGATGAAAGAGTTCGGTCCATCCACGCTGATGGCATGTAGTTCAGCCACCTCTTCTTCGAGCTCGCGCGCCGCTAGTCCCAGTGGTTCACCTTCTCCTAGTAGGTCTTCAATCCTCCGGTACCTGGCCACTAGACCATAATCGTGATCGGTACCTACTGTCGAATCTGAAGTACGTGGTGTTGGGAACTCCACTAGTTCAGGGGGCGTAGTAGGAGTTATGGCCGGTGTTGGAATAGGCGAGCCCGGTGTAGCTACAATCGGTAGTGACAGTGCTCGGTGCTGCACTCCTCCTTCTCTCGGCTCGGTGACAAGGTACTCCACCATGAATTGATCTAGGTTCTGGTTTGCCTTGGTCATGTCGTTCCACCGCTAGAAGGCGTTCTTGTCGAAGACGACGTCGTACGACACGTGAGCTCGCCCCCCGCAGGATCATAGAGGGTTCGTAGCCGATAAAGATGACATTCAACCCCCTGGGATCGAGCTTCGCGAGGTAGGGATGCATGATGTTCATGTACGCGATGTAGCCAAACACTCGGAGATGATGTACTGGAAGCTTCTTGTTGTACCAGACCTCATGTGGCGTCTTCCCGTCGAGGCTTCACGTTGGCGACTAGTTGAGGAGGTAGATGGCCATCATGACCGCCTCTCCCCAGAACCTCCCGGGCATCTCTATCATCATCAGCAGTGATCTTGCCATCCCGATGATGGTCTGATTCTGTTGCTCCACCACCCCATTCTGCTGGGAGGAGTAGGACGCCGTTAGATGCTGCTACATGTCGAGCTCATCGCAGTACTTACCAAAGCTTGCTGAGGTGAATTCTCCGCATCGGTCCATGGTAACACTCGCATCTTCTTCATGCATTTGGCATCCGCGCGTACTTGAACGCGCTCAAACTCCTCCGCCACTTCACTCTTCGCTTGCAGCAGGATCAGCAACATGAAGTGGCTCTTGTCATCGACAAGCAGGAGGAAGAGAGTCTTGCCGCCTGGGGTCGCCGGCTTGATGAGCCCACAGAGATCGACGTGTATGAGCTCCAACAGCTTATCAGTGCGGTAGGATGCCTGAGATGGAAACGGGGTGCGCTTCTGCTTACTGATTTATCACCCATCGCACAGCCTGTTCATGCCCTCGATTGCTGCCAAACCGTACACCATCTCCACCTTGTGTAGTTTTTGTAGAACAGGAAAGCTCAAATGCCTGTACCTTGCGTGCCACCTCCAAGCTACTTCTTCGGTCAAATGCCTTACCGGCTGTTCTATCTTCCACTCTAGGATGTAGAGGCGGTTCGCCGTGTGCCAACTTGCATGAGGAGGCGTCATCGATCAACGTAAATCTTGAGAAGCCCAAACTTGATCTAAATGTAGCAGTCAGCCTCATCGAGTTGACCCAGACTCACAAGGTTAGCATTGAGGCTCGGGATGAAGTAGACGTCGGTCAGCTTGCGGTGCTTGTCGCCCTTGCTGATGAACAGGATGGTGTCGTGCCCTTCGATCTCGATGATGGAGCCGTAGCCGAACTTCACCGTCCTGCTAATCCCCGAGTCGAACTCGAAGAACGCAGACCTGGCCTCGATCATATGGTTTGTTGCCCCCGTGTCGAGGATCCATCACTAGTGCTCGTGCTGCTTTTCGTCCCTTTCGCCGATCTGAGCAAACACTCGCTCCTTCTTCAGCTGAATCAATTCTCCAGCCAGTGCCTTTGCCACACCCAGCTGGAGCTCTTCCTCGAGATCTATGGACCCCTTACCAATGACACTCACCAGAGCAGTGTCGCCGTCAATTGTTTCTTTGGATTTGGAATTGGAATTGGGGATGACAGATAGCACCAATGCGCTCACCATTTAAAGTGTCGGCTCTTCCTCCTCGGATTGGGACACATGGGCATTCTCCTTATTTCTGGGCTTGCTCCAACAATCTTTGCCCAAGTGGCCTTTCTTCCCTCAATTTGAGCACAGGATTGACCCACCATCAGCCAACTCCTTCTTCTGTTCCCCTTCTTTTCCACGCGCGTGCCCGCGAGGCTTCAACTGCTTCTTGCCGCCTTTGACACCGAAGGACCCGTCGCTCTCAGTAGAGTTGTTGCAGAGCTTCAGGCGTGCAAGCCTCTCCTCCTCAGTGAAGCGACATTCTTCTTACTCGGTGAAGCCTCTCCTCCTCCTCCTCTGCTTGTCGAGAGCTGAAGCGGCATTCTTCTTCCTCGGCTCGATGTTGCACAATCTTTCAGTCACCTCTTCAACCGTTAGGTCGTTCATGTCAAGCAATGTCTCGATCGAAATCGCGACTTGCTCGAGGTGATCTAGGGCGACCTGCAGCATCTTTTTTATGATCTTCGTGACGCAGATGCTCCCACCGAGTGTGGTGATGCTGTTGTTGGCGAGCCCCGTGATTCGCATGGAAAAATTATCGATGGATTCGCCATCCTTGAAGTGGATCTCTAAGAACTCCTTTTTCCAACTACTCGATGTTGGACTCTCCGCGCACTCGCTGCACACCAACCCGGTGGGATTTGATCCCCTCACAGGCCGATTGCGCAGTTCGCTTGGTGGAGATAGACGCCAGCATCTCTGGAGGCACAACCCGTAATCTGACGGCGAACGGCAGCCGATCCCTTGCGCCTGTAGGTTGATGAACATAAAAAAGGTCCACTCATTGTAGTTGGACCTCGTCAGCATCGGGTACTGCACAGAGGCGGTCGTCTCTTTGATCATGCGCTCGACAACGACTCGGCGTCCGTCTTCATGGCGCATGCCTATTGATGGCAGTGATGGATTCGCCGGCGCTTGGCGGCGGCATGGAGGAATGCGTGAGCGTGTCCGGGATGGACCCCACGACGTGTGAATTTTCATGTTTTGGTACATTTTCTTCTATCTTGAACCCAAGCTCTGATACCACTTGTTGTCTCTAGTCTTAGCAACTCGCCGCTGGTGAGAACAGGAATAAATAACATTAAACGCAAGAGAATGGAAAATAATAAATTTTGTTTTTGGTAAAACACAGTACATCTATATCTCATTTTAATTGTAGTATTTATAACATAATCCTACCCTAAAAATGAAGGAAGTGACCAGCTAAACTTGTGCCACTCTCCTCTAAACATGGAAGCATGTAAGTTTCATGCCTCAAATTCTCCACCACAAGAAATGCAATTAACTAATTCAAGAAAAAAACGTGAATAACTAAATAAAGAAAAAAAAAAATCGCAGGGCTTTTATCCAACCGTCCCCTCCCATAAAAGATCGTTGTGAAAGTCAGTTGCATTGAAAACATGTGGGAAAGAGAAATTACAATACTTGCAAAGGGATAGATTTGATGGCTACTTGGTCCCCTATAGTACACTTTGAGTCATTCAATTCTGGTAGGCCTAGACATAATTTTGCCGAACGATCATACAAATAGAAAATAAAATAGTAAAGCAATACGCCTTGGACAAGCATGACCATGACATCCTCCCCCAGCTAATTGGTTGACATCTTTGTCAACCGACTATTTTCAAACTCAGCGATGTGTTTTGCGACGGAGTCCAAGTCTTCGACGCGTTCCCAACTTGTTTCTTTAGTTGGGAGGCCCTTCCATTTGACCAGGAATTCTCGAATCCTCTATATAGGTCTTCGAACTTTCCTAACTCCGTCAGCTAGGATTGCTTATACTAACTTGGTGTTCTTCTGCTTTAGATTGATACCAAGTCGAATGATGGAGTTTCAATTTGTCATTGCTTGGATCGGGGTGATAAGGCTTTAGTTTACTCACAAAAATTAATGGGTGAATTTTCGTTCATATAGGCAACGCCACACTGTAAGATGTAGGCCCATTCTTTTTGGAAAATTTAACCGATCCTTCATATTTTCTAACAAGTCTTTAGTCTTTTCGACTGCTGATTCTGATTTGTTTTAGACCTCAATTTGATAGTAACTTGATCTCCTACTTTAAATTATGGGGGACGACGCTTCCTGTCCGCGCCCACTTGTTCATGTGTTGGAACTTTTCTCTAAATACGCTCGGGTTATATCTGTTATTTTCTTCCATTCTCTTATGAAGTTTTAGGCTTGAGGACTTTTACCTGCATATGGGTGATCAATAATATGTGGTAAGGCTGGTTGTTTTCCACATACAATCATATCTAGTTGTTGTACCCAATTCATCTAACAAGCTTCGACAAAGTGACTCAAGTATTCTTCGAGCAAGCAGTTGAATCGTTCTATTTGTTTGTCGGTTTGGGGGTGGTAGCTCGAAGAGATTTTTAAAGTCATCCCCAAGACATAATAACTCAGTCCAGAATGTTCCAATGAATCTATCGTCTCTATCACTGATGATGCTCAATGGAATGCCCCACAACTTCATAATATGTTTGAAGAACAGTTGTGCTATTAACTCAGTCGATAATATTTTGGAGGTGGAAACGAACGTGGAGTATTTTGAGAGTTGGAATTTGACAACCAAGGTGGCTCCATATTCGTCTACTTTTGGGAGGTGTGTTATGAAGTCTAATGACACTGTCACTTTCCTAAGGTCTTGTCAGCACTGGTAGGGGTTCAAGGAGTCCCAAGAATACTTTATTATGTCATCACGCATTTTTGCCAAAAATACCATTTCTTTACCAAGGCATAAGTTCGTTGCCACTCGGGGTGTCCATCCCATAAAGTATCTTGACATTCCTAGATAAGCTTCTTCCTCACTTCTCTGGTTCTTTGGACATACAATATGTTCCCATTTGCTAGGAGGTCTCCCTCGACCCAAAACTGTCTAGTCTTCCCGACTTTGGCTAGATGAACAATAGCTTTAACCGAAGGGTCTTTATATAGGTGTTCCCTTATGATGTCTCACATTGACCATCGATCTTACTTGAATGAATGCGGGCTAACATGCACAGGGTCTCATGTTCGCCCTTCCAACTCAATGCGTCGACTGCTTGGTTACTCTTTCCTGTTTTATGTTCGAACCTAAAATCAAACTCAGCTAATGATTCTTGCCACCAAGCTTGTTTTGACGTAAACTTTGGTTGGTCAAAGAAGTTGCAAATGACACTATTGTTCGTCTTCACCATGAAGTGGGATCCCAAAAGATATTTTTCAAATGACACTTGATCCTAATGTATATGGATTTCAATATGGTCTTCACATGGATCTCAAAACATTTAAATCTTCTCACAAGTTAAGGTAACATTGGTCTTCATTAGGATCACACCGAGCTGGATAAAACAGCTCTACAACTTTAAATTCAATAACGAATAACTTGAGTTTGACTCTTGATAGGACCTCTCTTCATATCTCTAATATTAATTTATAGAACATGTCTCAACCGACATAAAACATGAAAATCATTCAAAAGTAAATTTTAAAAAGGGGGTTCTATTGTGTGGTTGTTAGTAATTTGGACTTTGAATTCAACGACTTAGGTTCAACTCCCGCTAGGACCTTTAAGAAATCAAAATAGAGTGTTTCAAGTTTTAAAAGAACTAATGAAAAAAAAAGCTGGTCAAAATGTTTTTTTATTTTTTTTTTATTTGTAACAATGTGCACGTTTCATCTATAAAAATAAGACGCCGTGATGATAGTTCCTAAATCTTGAGAATGAAGCTTTTGGTTTATGGGTTTGCTTACTCTTGAATGTCTTCTAATTTCAGAATTATAGTTAACCAATTGATTCAAAACTTATTCCTACACGTTCTAAATGTGATTACCTACAATTTTCATGAAAAAGCCAAGGACTAAAAGTTTTCATAACTTAATTCTCCCATTTGAGCTCCATAGTTGACGCCATAAGGTTTTTTTAAATTCAATTCATGCTTTCCATGCAAATTTATCCATCCAAATCTATTCCAAAATTATTTTGAGTTTTAGAATTAGGGGAATCAAAGAATGTTTTAAACATGATATAGGTAACTCTTAGCTCTTTAGACTATTTCCTTGGTTAAGACAAATCCAATTTAGTTCCTAGAGATGAGAAGGATGTTCTTCATGAAGATGTAAGGCATGAGAAGGTCTCTATCATGCTGCCCAAGAAACGCTCATTTTTATGTAAATTGTGCCTCACACCCGAGAGCTTGGAGTAGGAAATTGAATGCCAATGTATAAAATCTTCCTTCAAAAACTCATCCATTAGCTTGAGGGGATGGAGAGGAGGAGAAATAATGAAGAAATAGGGGGCTTGATATGCTCTTAATCGTCCAACCAATAAAAGTTTTAATGGGTTTGATCTAACTAAGAAAATGATTTTCAGCCATCTTTGACGACAAATATTTAGTCTACAGTCCATGAGTGGCTGTGAGGATTACTTCTTCTTTGAAATTCTATGTATAAGATCCATGAAAGATTCGAGGCCAAAAACTTACTCTACAAGCCGGTGGAAGTTCATTTTTAGACCTACGGAGCCAATACAAAGTTGCATAACCCCTAAACCAGACAACTCTTACATTTTTATTTAATTTACCCCCTTCTTAAAACATTCTCATAAAATTCTTTATGATTCTTGAAAGCAGATTGTGACACAGGGAAGACATTGAGCCCTTAACAAAGGTATTAGACTATGTCATAATGGATGTATGAAACATGGACCATAGCCTATGTTGCAAGGAATACATGAAACCTTAAACATAGGTCTGAATAGAGTTATTCATCTGTAATAAAACTGCACAAATATCCCTAAAGAGTGTCTCAAGTAAAAGAAATAAGAACAAGTACCAGAATCAAGAACTAAGTACCAATAAATAAGCATAAGAAATCAAGAACTAAGACTTAAAAACTCAGGACATTAGAACTAAGTTTTTTAGGACATAATTTAGAACCGAAGAACTCAGAACCTTAGAACCAAGGTCCTTGAGAAAAAAACTAAGAATTTAAGAACTTACAACCTTAAACAAAGATCCTAAAAATCACACTCACCAAAACGTGATCGGTTCCCTTATTTTGTACTATGAAAATATATTGTTCCCTTATTTTAAAATTTTATTAACGAGAATCAAACCCGAGTCTCGGGGGTGAAAGCCAAATATCCTAACCGCTGGACGAAAATTAATTTTTGGTGTAGCTTTCCTGAAGTCTTTTGTCCGATCGCTGAAGAGTTCCAGCATGATCTTTTTTGTAATGTCTAACTCTTCAACACATCCTTCCATGTGTGTGATAGAGCTCTTAGAGCTACCACCACGGTTCGAGTTGTTTAGTCGTGTGGCTCTTTCTTCTAAGGAATCAACATCAAACGTCAAGTCTTTGATTGGCAACCCATCCAGGGGAGTATCGATTGCATCGATTCCATCAACGGTCTTTCCATGAGTTTAAGGTGCATGACCCATTTTTTATACCATTCACCTTCAAGCGGTGCCATAGTTTTGCATCGTCCATGAGATGCATTGTGGCCAACGTAGCTCTCAGGTCCTCTGAGCAAGTTCTTGTAGCCTCCAAGTATTGTTTTATGTCAAAAGTAAAGTTTTCTAATTCCTTGGCATCCCGACTTCCATTGAAGGGTTTGGGTTCTTGGATTTTCAGATTGTTAATGTTAGGATCGCTCAACAACGCATACACGCAATCAAGATGAACACAAAGAACATGATAGAGAAAATGCAAGGAGAATATTGGCTAAAAGTTTTATTGATGACTTCAGGTATGTACAACAAGAGAGAATACAGAAATTGAGAAAGTACAAGCACGGCCTAATGGGTTATATATATGGTTTCAATTTACTAAATATAGCTTTCAAAGATTTACGTAAGATATATTCTACCAAATATATATATACCAAATCTTTACCAAATATCTATCATATATATATCTACTAGATCTTTTACTATAGATAGGCATCAGACTCCATATCCCAACAATCTCCCACTTGGAGACTGATCCAGTCAACCAAGAACTTCATTCTCAATCTGCACCATACCACTTGAGGCTTTGCACAACCTCAATGTTCCAACACCAACACAACATGTTTGTTGGATTTTTTGCACCCTCTATCTCTTCCAAACACATCACCATCTTCCATTAACCTTCGAGTGAAATGGTATCGTCTTCTATGTTTTGTCTTTGAATGAAAGATCGAGTTCCTCACCAATTGCATTACACTCTAACTATCTACCTGAAGAATTTTCTCGCACTGCTTCATGCCTAATTCTTCTAGATAGTCTATCATCTATATCATCTCCTTTCCAGCTTCCGCTATTGCCACATACTTAGCATCAACACACAAAAGAGCCACGCATTTATGAAGCCTAGACATCCCATCATCTATGGCTTGCTCCCACTTGGTTGTATCCTCCAACTGTAGAGCCTCATCAAGAGGCTTTCGTTCTCCTTCATCAGTCACCAACCGATAGGTTAACGAAGGTACATACCTATCCGATACTCTGATCGCTCTGGATGATCTTTTCAATACCTGCTCAGGTGTCACTTGCAACGCTTCTGGTTCCTCAAAAATAGTCTCAAGAGTTTCTTGAGTATCTGCTACAATATAACTAGGTGAATCTTTCAGCAACTCAACCTCAACTCCCACTTGCTTCACCTCTGGTTCCTTAGCAACAGTCTTAGTAATTTCTTGAGTATCTACTACAACATCACTAGGTGAATCTTTCAGCAACTAAACCTCAACTCCCACTTGCTTCGTTTTTCCAGAATCTTTCTTCAATTCTCTGGCAGTCTTTGTGAAGCTAACTCGTTTCTGTTTGCTCATAACGCAGTTCTCACAAGGACTCATATCAACAGATTTCAGACCTTCCAAAACTCCTTTCGTAGCCAGCATCTTCATTCCTTTGACGTTCATAGACTTTGAACTGGAAGCACTCTCGCAACAAAAGCTATGCCCATACACCCTGCAGATGTGTATAAGGTTCCAGATTTTTGTGTCACATGCTACCACCATAGCACCCTTCATAATCTTCCACGAACTCTTCCCAAACCTTGTTGCATAACCTGTGCTATCCAACTAATCAATAGAGATAAGGTTCTTCTTGAGACTAGGAATATATCTGACATCCTTTAATGTCCACTAATTTCTTGCTGTAGTTTTTATGCAGACATCCCATTTTCTTTCAATCTTCAAATCTTTGTTGTCGACAAGATACACCTTCTCGAGATTTCCAAACGTGAAATTTTAAAACAACTCTTTATTTAGAGACGAATGAAAAGATGCACCTGAATCCAAAACTCTGGATTCAATTGGACTGTCCACGCTGAGGATTAGAGCATCCCTAATGTCTTCGGCGAAATTTATAGAATCATCGTCATCCTCTGATTTGTGATTCTGCTTCCTTTTTGTACAATCTGTCCGAAAGTGACCTTTTTCTCCACAACTCCAACACTTTACGTTTGGTTTGTTTGGAGATTTTTCCCGGTTCTTTGATTTTGATCGTCCATTGTTTGGGCTCTTTGATTTGCTTATTCCCCTGCGATCAACACTAAGAGCATTGCCTGATGAATCTCCAATTTTTCGTTTGCGAATACTTTCGCTGAGAACTATATCTCGAATTTCATCGAACTTCAGTTTATCAGATCCTCGTGAACTGATGATTGCGGCAACAACTGTATCCCACGACTCGGGTAAAGATGACTTCAAAATCAATGCTTTAATTTCATCCTCGAAATTAATTTCCACCGAACTCAGTTGACTTACAATCATATTGAATTGGTTTATATGATCAACAACACATCCACCTTCATACATTTGTAGATTGAACCATCTCCGCATCAAATATACCTTGTTCATGCCGACGATTTCTCGTACACATTCGATAGCGCCTTCAACCAGATCTGACGTTGTCTTCTCCTTGATTATGTTGAACGCTACGTTTCTGGACAACGTCAATCGGATCAACCCTAAGGCCTGACGATCCTTGAGCTTCCACTGCTCCATGGTCATAGTATCTGGCTTCACCCCTAAGAGGGGGTCGTGAAGACCTTTCTAGTACAGACAATCTTCAATCTGCATCTTCTAGAAACTGAAATCGGATCCATCAAACTTTTCAATTTCTATCTTTACAAATCGTGGTGAATTTTGCCTTGCTCTGATACCAGTTGTCAGGATCGCTCAACAACGCACACACTTGATCAAGATGAACATAAACAACATGATAGAGAAAATGCAAGGAGAATATTGGCTAAAGATTTTATTGATGACTTCATGTATGTACAACAATAGAGAATACGAGGAAGGAAGAAAGTACATTTTGGAAGCACGGCCTAATTAGGTATATATATGCTTTCAATTCCTAATATATTCTACCAAATATATCTCTAAAAAATATTTACCAAATATATATCTATGTCAGATCTTTACCAAATATATATCTATGTCAGATCTTTACCAAATATCTATCACATAGAGCTTGGCTTGGGGTGTTGTTCTCTACGGCCCTCGTTGTCAAACTCATTCGGGTGCTCTCCGCCATGATGGCGTTAAACAAGAGAGACCTTAAAAACGACCGGATTATCACATTGTCAAACTCATTCGGGTGCTCATCTCAGCCATCTTCGCAATGATGGCGTTAAACAAGAGAGACCTTAAAAACGACCGGATTATCGCATTAACCATTTCAATCACCTCAACCCCACTTGTTTAAATTGAACCAAATATCAAGGTCTCTTGGGTGAAAGCCTGATATCCTAACCGCTTGACGATAATAGATTTTTGGTGCAGTTGTCCTGAAGTCTTTTGTCCGATCGCTGAAGAGTTTCAACATGATCTTTATTGTAATGTCTAACTCTTCGACCCGTCCTTCCATGTGTGTGATAGAGCTCTTAGAGCTACCGCCACGTTTGGAGTTGTTTGATCGTGTGGCTCTTTCTTCTAAGGAGTCAACATGAAACGTCAGGTCTTTGATTGCAACTCATCTAGGCGAGCGTCGATTGCATCGATTCCATCAATGGTCTACCCATGAGTTTATGGTGCATGACCCATTTTTTATACAATTCACCTTCGAGCGCGAACATAGTTTTGCATCGTCCATGAGATGCATTGCGGCCAACGTAACTCTCAGGTCGTCTGAGCAAGTTTTTGTAGCCTTCAAGTATTTTTCTTCTAATTCCTTGGCATCCTGGTTCCCATTGAAAGGGTTTGAGTTCTTGGATTTTAAAGTTTGTTATGTCCAACATGAGCTTGGCTTGGTATGTGGTTCTCTACGACCCTCCTTGTCAAACTCACTCGGGTTATCATCTCAGCCATGATGGCGTTCAATATGTGAGACCTTGAAAACGACCGGATTATCGCATTAACCATTTGAATCACATCAACCTCACTTGTTGAAATTGAACCAAATATCTATAACACAACACTGACAAAAGATGAAACTATAAAATAAAAGAAATAAGAAAATTCAAACATAGGTAAAGTTTAAATATAATTTGTGACAAAAGATGAAACTATAAAATAAAAGAATTAAGAAAAATTTCAATGTTGAGAATTGAACCCAAGTCTCCGAAGTGAAACCTTGATATCCTAACTACTGGACGACAATGAATTTTTAGTGTAGTGGTCCTAGAGTCTTTTGTCGGATCGCTCAAGAGTTTCAGCATGATCTTTTGTGTAATGACTAACTCTTTGACACGTCTTTTCATGTGTTTAATAGAGCTATTAGATCTACCGCCACATTTCAAGTTGTTCGATTGTATGTCTCTTTCTTCTAAGGAGTCAACATCTAACGTTAGGTCATTAATTGGCAACCCATCCAGGGTTGTTAAACCGTAGGTATGTTATATTTTTTAATATAACAATTTTTTATATGTTAAACGGTAAATTAATATTTTGTAATTTAAATATGTATGTATGTTATATGCTTTTTTAGTCTTTTTTTTTTTTAGCGAAAAAGTTTACCATATTTTTATCCTTTCTATGTCAACTCTAAATCGTGATTCAGATAGCTCAAAAATCGAGTCATGATAGATTAGTATCAGAGTCAGGTTTTGAGTTAGGTTTTAGGTCTGGTACACTTGTTTAGATTTAATATTTAATAATAATTTTATTATTTTATTTGTAATTTAATATTAATAATTGTGTGAAGAATCAAGAATGTAACCTTGAATAGCATGTAGTTGACATGTAGAAGGATAATGTTCCAATAATAATTTAATTGTCTACAATATATTGAAGAGGTGGGTTATGTTATCCAGATAACACTATTGATATAATATATGACTTCAATGATCCGTTCTTGGATTCATAGCCTCCATTTGTAACAACTAAAGTAACCGACAACAATTTTCGTTAAACTATCAAAAGTAGAAAGAACAATAGAAAACATATCGTTTCACTACCACTTTACTCAACTAGATGATCAATACTTCGCTGATTATTTTGATCCAATGGACCGAGATCGTCCTTAAACTATGTATCAAGAGACTAAATATTTGATAAACTATTTCTATTAAAAAAAAAAAAAAAGAAGTCTTGTACAAATATGAGAAGCAAAATAGAAATCCAAATCGTTCGGATGAGAACTTTGTGGTCTCCTCAATGTTGCAGTCCAAGAATCATACAAAGTATGTTTTCGCTGCGGCTGTTTGCCAATATGGTCCTAATAGTAGGAGAAATTTCATAGTAAGTCCGTTGGTAAACATTGGTGTCCGGTCATGTCAAAAGATGAAAGAACGAGAGAAAGCAATTCTTGTGTGTTTATTAAAGCTCATTTAATAAAGTTGCGGACGAGATGCTTCAAATGAAGATGCGACATGTCTATTACGCTTCTCCACTATATCAATTAATGTGTTCACTTTATTTAGTCCATTTATGTAACTATTGCTTTTACTTTGTGTCTTTTGAACTTTAAGTCCCTTTTAACTTCACTTCAAATCAAATTTTACAAATGTTGTCTGATTTGTTCTTACGTTTATATTCTTTTTTAAATAAGACTATATAATGGGCCCTAGGTAATATAGCAAAATAGTCCAAATAAGTTTATTAAACTTTGAAATTTATAGTTCTTCGTCAATAAAATTTTGAATCTTTATAAAAGAGATTAAATAAATTGATAAATATTTGTTTGGGATTCACGTGGCTACATTCCATTGATTTGCTATATAAAGAAACAAAGGTGGAAAAGATAATAAATAATACTCTTTGGTAGGTGAAAGTCCCACTTCGAAAATAAGTTGCCGAAGAAACAATCGAGAGCCTATATAAAGCGATCAATGTATTCGCTTACTTGCACGGAGCCACGTGGTGAGCACACAGCGAACTATTCTTTTGCCTTTTACAAAAGAATACAGTGTGCTCGCCGCTCCAAGCGGCATACGCCTATTTTTTGAGGGGTCCTCTCGCTTGAGCAGCTCCTACATCAATTCTAGTTTAAAATCGTCTTTTATTTCTTTTATTATTAAAATCTGTCTTTTGTTTATTTTATTATGCTTGCAAGTATGGGTTTGCTGAACATTTGTTTTTAATGTATATGGATTTTATTGTTTATGTTTACAAGTATGTGTTTGGTGAACGTTTCTTGTTCTTCTTGATGCCTCGAAAGGCTTGTATTCCCAAGAGCTCCAATCAACACTCGAGTGGTTGCAGAAGAAGAGCTCCAATCAACACTCGAGGGTTACTTCTGCAACCACTCTAAAGACGCCCAAGATCACAAGATCACAATGAGCTAAATAAAACAACTTTAGAACTTTGAATTCAATAACTTGGGTTTGACTTTTGATAGAGACTCTCTTCTTATCTCAGGCTTACTTTAGTTTTAAAAGTTAATATTAATTTGTCGAACATGACTCAACTAACATAAAATATGGAAACTGTGCCCAAAAAAATTTTAACGAGGAGTTCTATAGTGTAGTGGTTAGCACTTTTGACTTAAATTTTGGATCGACACTCTATAGAACGGGTCAATAAGGTTGAGATTATATACACTCCGGTCAATAAGGTTAAGATTATACAAAATTGGTCCATAGCTGATTGGACAGGGTCACTTTTGGACCGAAACTCTGTAGAATGGGTCACTAAGGTCGAGATCATACAAAATGGGTCCATAGTGTCACGGTCCTACATTTTTTACCGTGCGGCGTCGTGATCCTGACACGACCAAGACCAGCCTTAAGGGGAATTAAGCCCCATATATATTTTTCGCCCCGACTTTGTGGCTTCGTCGGACCTTAGGCGATGTTTGTCTTCGCCCATCGGACTTCGCTTATACGGAATCCAAGCTTGTCCAACCACACAAGCCGCCTGCGCGTGCATGTTCAATCGTCTGCGACACAACCGGCTTGCCTCTACACTAGGCCAAGTCATCCGGCTCGACCTTGCCTCTTCTCGGGCCAAGGTCTCTCAATGCAACGTCGCATCTTGTCTTGTCATCTCGATCCCCATCGACAGGGTCCATATGTCTTGACGCCATCCCGAGTCTCGGGATGTCGTCGGCCATCATGACTCGCTCGGTCATGCCATCGAGAATGGGCCCGCGTGTCTTTCATCTCATCGGGACTTCCGAACATCCATCCATTAGGGCTATATCGAGGCATAGGCCCTCACGTGCACATGCCAAGTCATTTACGAATACCGTACCGGATAGCGGGTGTATG
The DNA here is from genome assembly GCA_033971965.1 of Cucurbita ficifolia. Classification (NCBI taxonomy): domain Eukaryota; kingdom Viridiplantae; phylum Streptophyta; class Magnoliopsida; order Cucurbitales; family Cucurbitaceae; genus Cucurbita; species Cucurbita ficifolia. The sequence continues at coordinate 5,178,068 of CM066964.1, read as the reverse complement.
TAGCAACCTTCGACACGCGGGCTGGGGCGCAATACCGGCACACCCGTGCCGTCTGGTACTGTCCTTCAAAAACCCATTTCAAAGGAAGTCGCCCGAGACACTCGTCTCGACACCCTCGCCCACACTGTGACACACGTATGTGCCACAGGATAGCTCACTTAGGCCACAGGGCCCAGGGGTGGTGGAGAGCTAACACCATGGTACCCCCTATAGTACATTCTGAGCCATTTTCAATCTACCAGGAGTAGACATGATTTTTGTGAACGGTCATACGGGTGTCGATTCATATTTTTCATATGGACAGACTTAACTCCCGAACCGCATGACCAAATTCCTTCCGAAACCCCGACTTTCGAGGTTAAGGCCCGGGGCCCTACCTAGCCCTTCAACAAGCCTATCTTTGTCCCTCATGTCTATTCTGATGTCTTTGTCTTGCTTATGTCTCAACTTGTCTTTTAATGCAATGGCCACTTAGCGTGGTGGTATGTTGGATGATGCATCGTTCTCCTCGATCGCATCATGGCACTCTTCTATATTGGCCCGCATGTGGCCGGATGGGCGCGCTTCTCTTGAGGGAAGCACTTTGCTTGGTCGCCAACCGTGAGGGTCACAAAAACCTACTCTTTTCTCATTAGTAGTTATGGGTTGTGAACACACATAGCTCTCAGTGTGTAGAGCATTGACTGCAGATTCAAGATATGTCACTGGTGTGGGCCCTGCTATTTTTGGTGGACAGACACTCTAAAGTTATACACTTTTTGGACCGACCGACAATCTGCAGAGAAGGCGGCGTTTGCTCTCTTCCTTAATATCATAAAAAGGCAGAATTAAAGAATTCCTACAATTTGATTATATTCATAATTTCATATAGTCTTTTCTAATTTGCCGGCAACACTGCTAACCATCTGTTAGGGTTGCTTGGAATGATTCTCTAATTAGCCTTTCTATGGTTCGGGGATTGGGGCCATGGAACTTGGGTGAAGGAACCGTTGTTTTTAACACCTTAAGAGTTGAAGGAAGTCATCTTGAAGCTAGCTTTCACATAGTAGTATTGCCTTTTGAGATA